>PGTU02010896.1:0-30500 GCA_002896215.2 Cicer echinospermum | reverse complement strand
AAAGCACTGCCCAAGAATCTTAACTTCCCAATTGTCACATCAACGGTGATCTCCCCTATGGCGCACTTGTACAATAGCACTTGCCCAATGATCTAACTTTTATCCTATACACCGTCTATCTGATCAGACTCAAAAAAAACATTCAACCAGGGTGATCTCCACGCGCCCCGCAAGATCCTCCTGACAACTCCAGTGGTGTGTCCAACCAAACTTCCATCTATAGGGTACTAACCAGGTGGGAAGATCCTAGTTTCTCATCTGAAGCAAAGCTCAGATTCCACAATAAAACGTAAAGGGTCACCAACCGAAATTAACAATTACTATATATCATTTAGATTTTCAAATGCATAAAATAACCTTTCAACTTAGCATGCCCTTGAAAGGGTTTCCATACTGTTAAACATGCATATCAAGTCTGAAAAATGAAGTTGTAAACAAATGCCATCGTATTGAAACAACATTCTATTATTGAATACAAGGCTGTTTTCAGAAATCAACAACAAAAAAATGGGACTGTCTGTATTCGAATACACCTTTCTGTAATTCGACTACATATAAGTACAGTAACTAAAATAGGATGTCTGTATTTGAATTACAACTCTGTATTCAATACACATCAGAAACCAGCAGAAAACAGCAAAATTCAGCCTTTTAAAAAGGTTTCAAAATCAATCAACACTTACAGCACAAATCAACATCACACTTACAATTATAAAACAAATCCACAATGACAATTTGAGTTTCGAAAAGGTTTTGCCATCAATCCACTGAGTTACAACCAAATCCCAAAAATTCAGCTTAGCAATTATCGCGCAATCGTAATGACAACTTGAGTTCAAGAACTCAATCATAATCTTGAATCAAACATGAGTCGCGTGCCACGCACTATGCATGCGTATATGCAAAGATTTGCCATGGACTCGGAATTCCAATCAAAACCCTCCTCGAGGCCGTAATCATAATTTGTACCCCGCCTATCACAGACTGAAGTAACTAATTTACGTCCTGGTTGATAGGGAGGTGGCTAACCCGGTATCACATCATCTAATGAAGGGTTAATAAATGGTCACGATTTTTTATTTAAATAAATTAATCGCTATAAATGCTTATCACCGGATAGGTAGCAACGCCTATTCACAGGACGAAGATATTTTAACCGGGTTGCCATCTAATGACGGGTCCTCACGTATGGTTACTACTAAAATATGTGTAGTCTATACTATTCGCGACCTTAACTCACGGTACCCGCTCTGTGGATAGGACAATCCCCGCAGGATGAGATATGAAACCAATCAATTCACATTGGTTTCATCTTTCGTGGCCTCATCTGCGTCGAAACTGAGTCGGAGTATTGGCGATCCTCAGTCGACATGTAGAAGTGTAAATGTCGATGAGCATTATCTCGGATCGGTCTATCTCAAGACAATCGGATATAAGAGTTATGATCTAGAATTTTAATAGAGAGAGTATGTCTTTGGCATCCGCACTTCGTATAGATACTCACTTTTATCTCTTAGACTGTCATTGCACGTGAGATCAATCTCGAGAGTTGAATTGCATATATTTTTAAGGAATCTCCTTCATAATGTTAGATCACTACGATTGGTCTATAATCTAACGACTATTTGTTCTATGTCCCATCATGACAGTAGGCATTTAGGCATTACTATGTTGTGTTTTTAATCACGCTGACCACATCATGCAATCGAAGATTATAAATACATCTCACAATCGACCACTTCATACAACTTTGTATTCATATGATGTAGATTCAAAAATCGTACAAAGATTCTACTAAGATCCTAAGCTTTATACATAGTGATCATTGTTTGGCAAATTCATCCAGCATAGTGTATCCACAGAATGTTGTATTGATTTTGAAAACTTTTTCTACAAACATAAGCTGAAACATGCTCAACTTAAGACTCTTGTTTTTCTACTAAGTATTCTCTAGACAATTTGAAATGCCTCACACTATAATTTTGACTTTAATCACCACGACACAGAGTTGTCAATTTAAAATGAATCAAATTCATTTTCCCGCAGCAATACCTCATCATTTCCCAATATCTCTAAATTTACTAAGATATGCTAGAACATTCATATTTCTCCACAATGATTACTACACTTGTAAAGCACAACAATTATTATAAAGGGTTTCGTCACAATACGAACAACATATAAAGAAGCTCTCCTGCTAAGACTAATAGTTTTTTAAATCTCTAAATTAGGGTTAATTTATGTGTGGTTTGTTGGAATTTTCTTAGATAGTCATAGGCTAGTGTTGTGTTATGAGCTGAGTAACATGTCAAAATATTAGTATTTCGTTGGAATTTGGATTAAAATTACATGGATACGTGAAAGAATTATTTATAACTTCCTGTGTCACGAGAGGATTTTATTACCGGGTCAATTCTTTGGGTTAATAAATATCTCGGCATATCGCTCTCTGAAAATTTGTTACGGTTATCTCAACTCTAGAGCTTTGTACTGGAGATTGATATATATTTGATTATATTATGTATAAGAGTAGTGATAGGATAAGACATCTCAATCTGGTGTGTAAGGTGGCAGTAGTTGCTCTAGATATATGTGTTGGTTTTGTGGAGTAGATATAGAGTATATTATTATTTTATGTTTCACATTGAAATCTAATGATTATTATATGGTTAATATAATTGTAACTATATTCAAGGGTATTTATCTATTGGATACCCTTTTAATACGGTTTATTGTTGGTAAATATCTGAGCTTTGGGCACTATGGATGATAGATACAAGGATTATCTATTTAACCAACTGTTATATCTATGGGTTGTAGTAGAAAATAGAAGAAAGGGAAAAGTGAGAGAAAGATGAAATGGACAAAGGAACAGAAAGACGCACATATGGAAACTAGGGAAAGCTGTGAATGATAAAGCTGTCTCATAGTCGATCTTGCGGGTGCGCCGGCTGCGAGATACACCTCTCGTGCTTGTTAACCTTGTCTTCCATTTCGTTTGTAGGTCTCTATGCTTCCGTATTGGAAGTTCAGAAGCGAAGTTGAAACTCCAAGCTATAGTGGGTGGAGAAGAGATCAGTTAAAAGCATATCAAGATTTCTTTGCTGTTGCTAGTGCTATTCGAGAGCGGTATGCTAATAGGGGTCTATTGTCCAAGTGGGAAACAGTCCACAGAGTTAGAATTGAGACCTCCTCCGATGTCGGATCAGTATAGGATCTACTAGCTGGCGCTTGCGAAGCAGATAATTATAGTGGGTAAAGCTATAGTGTCTGCACTAAGACGCTACGGTGCTACCGAGGGGACGCATACTATAGTGAGGCGTAATCGTTGCGCGATCACGGAGTCATCTTTTTACCTAGGATCTCTCTATGGGTAGCATCTCTTGCTATAGGTACGTAATAGCTACATAGATAAGTGTTGTATCTTCCTAACTGTGTTAGTTTGCTCACATTATGTGCATTATCTGTGATTGTGTGTGTAAATAGCGAGTGTTGTTATGGTATAGAAAATGGTTGTTGATTGTGAGGTAAATAAATGTCTACAGCTTTTAGTGGGTTACGACATTTATACTTAGATGTATTATAATGTTCTTTGGTATATGATATTGATGAGCTTCGTGGCGTAATAATGTAATTAATTATCTATATTTATGTAATGGATTTTGTGATTGTAGAAAATGGAAAAATCGTTGTTAGTGTCTCTGCACGTCGGGCTGACTTGTTGGTATAGATTATGATGGTGTTGTGTGTCGTACATATAGACTGTGTGTTAATTAATACTGTATTGAAAGGTTTGAGAGATGTATGGTTGGATGTGATGTGTGTGTAGGTAAGGAGCATTTGATGTGTTTGAGTGTAGGGTATGCAAGAGTTGACCTGTGATTTTGAAGATTGGTGTATGGAGTTTGTTTTAGTGTGTGCATGCGTGCAAGAAGGCGATAGATTGTGCTTCAAGAACAAGTATTGATTGAGAATCGGGAATCGTTTAAGTATCTGTTTTAGCTATATGTTTCTGATGTTTGAAATATTGTTTGGTTAGAGATTGTAAATCGCGAGTAAGAAGTTTGTAATGTGAGATAATTCTTAACTTTCAATTAGTTGTTAGTGCGCTTTAAAGTGATTCGGTTCTTTCTGATAAAATCGTTTTAAGTTATATGAGGTGAAGTAATGTAAGCACATCGGGGAAGACAGTCGTAACAGATGTCTTGCAAATTTCTGTAATCGTTCGATTGGTATGTGAAAATCAATCGTTTAAGTTAAAGAGTATTAAGAAGTGGGGAACTCTCACTTAGATTGAATATGCATCTTGTTTGCAATCTAGTTTGTCTTTGGTTGTGTGTTCAAATAAACTAGCCTGTCCTGGAGATCAACATGACGTATCTTAGATAATGTGGAGAATGCTTTTAATGGAATCTGCATTAATGCATGTAACGGATTGATCGTGGCGTTGTCTGGAGTGCTAGTGTATGCTCAGTGGGACATTTCGAATTTGGATAGAATTTCGTGTGTTCTATCACATCCAGTCGATAGCGAATGGAGTCTCATCGGTGAAACTCAGTGACAGAGACCACGTTCGATGAGTAAGTACAGTGCTGATAAGCGATTTGGATCTCAGATTTGTAAGTGGAAATATGATGCTGACCCGTGCATAAGGTGGCCTTCCATCCGGTAAATAGTACTTTGGCCTGTGATAGGCGTACACTTTACGATTTAAGCTTTTTCTTTAGTAAATCGTGCTGACCCGCGATATCGGTTGGCACCGTCGTAAACAGTACTGACCGTGATAGGTGGTCGTTATGACTTTTAAAACGCTTGTTTAGTAAATTCGTGCTGACTCGTGATAGGGTGTGCACCTCTGGTAATTGGTACATATTGGCCTGCGATACGCAGTACAGATTATGATTTACGGCCGTTCGGGAGGTTTTTGGTTGGAATTCCGAGTCATCGCGATTTTGGCATATAAGCAGTACGCATTAAGGCGTGCTTGCACGCGTAGTTCGTGTTTGATTCAAGTTTGAGTTCTATAGAAGATGTCGAGTTTGTTAATTTTTGAGTTTGTCGGTGGTTAACTTTGGTGTTGAAATTGTCTAAGTGTTAATGTTTGGGAATTATTTGTGTGTAAGTGCTGACGGGATTGCAAAACTAAATTTTGAAAAACCCAAGCTTTCGTCGTGTGAGTTTGATACGCATAGGAAGGTTGTTTAAGTGTTAAGATGTGGAATAGTTATACCGAACTGAATTCTTGAGACTATTAGTGTTAGATGTAGTTTTGCAGAAGAATTGCAGGAGACAATCGATCTACCCCAATCGATTGGATGAGTTACAGGGACTCGGACACTCCTAAATTTGACATGAATTTGACTCTTGCGCCATCGATCTTCATGAATATAGTTTTTAAACCGATTGTAAGAAAATCGTAGGTTTAACAGCCCCTACACAAGCAGGGTTACAGCAAAAGCTGAAAAACAAAATCGAGGTTTTGGGAAATCGAGTATTGCCATTAAGTCAGTGGGTCTTACTATTGCTGTCAATCGATAATAGTGCCAATTGCCACTGTTGATATTAAAGACGCCAAGTTCAATTTCCTAAAAAATTCAGAGAAATCGATTTGGAAAATCGATTGGTCTAGTAGAATATTCTATTTTGAGTTAGATAAAGGCAGATTGCTCAATTGATTTTATCAATGTCTTGAGTCAGTTATGTATTACTTGATGGGATTTGAGAAATTTTATTTTTTGATTCATTAATTTAATTGGCAAGCCATATATGAACCTTTTAGCATATCGAAAAAATCCTTTCTTAAGGTGGCATGTCCTTAGTTGACCAATGGTCTCTATTCTTGTACTTTAAAAACTTTAAATGTTAGTTATGTATAATCTGTTAACTTCTAGTTGTGTGAAACCCTTTACAACTATGGTGGAAATTTGGGCTTTGCCATCTAGAAGATGAGGAGAGGCAGGGACAATCTATTCCTGGATTCGCTACCTGTGGGATGGCGATATATGTATGATGGGGAATGCGCTGAGGCTGCGAGGCTTATAATTGTTAGAGATGGATACTACGGGGCTTTAGCGTGGAGATACACTCGGTGATTAACTAGTTGAATTTAATGGAGAATTTGATTTTATTAAGAACTTATAAAACAAAAGGGTTATTAGGTTGACTTAAGATGCGGATCAGACGTTTCTTCTCTATGGTTTTGAATTGTTAGTTTTTGTATGTAAGACAGGAAGACTGGGACTTTAAATACTTTGCGGATTATAATTTCCTCTGTCAACACTTGAACATGTTATTTTTCGGAATGGGTTTTAAAGTTACAATGTCACCGGAGACTTCTTGATGTCGGTAAATAGTGTTGGATTCATCTCTCTGAGAGAACTGGTTATTTCCGCTAAGGTTTGTTTAAACGTCATAATGGAAGTGCAATGTATTTTAATGGCCAAGGGTATCATCTTCACTCTCACCTTATTTACAGTTTTCTGATTTATTTTAATTTCTTCTTGAAAAAAAAATACAGCCTACCTAATTCGAAAATTCGGGCCGTTACTTTTGAAAAAAAAAATAGACCACCCTCGCTTTGAAAATCGGGGTGTTACATTGTGGTATCAAGCTTCTGTTTGGTTTTTCCTTTGGGGCTGTTGAACTTTGGGTTTAGATTGTAGGTCAACCTGTAGGTTGGGAGTGTGTTATCTGATCATGTGTCGGTTTAGGTGGTTTGGTGTCATGTCCAAATAGTTATTATGTGTTGATATATCTACGAACTAGTTTTGGATTATTCGAAGTGGTGTAACACTTTTTCTTGAGTTGTTTTTTCGGAACACTACCTCAGAGAAGAAGAGTTGCAAAAGGGATGAACGCCAGTGAGGGATGATCAAATGGTGGAGCTACAAATAACATGTAGGTTTTTTGTTGTTGCACCGGAATTGCTGCAAAGACTCTGCGGGATCTGGAGAAGAGGAAAAGAGGAGATATGTGCTCTAAGATTAAGATGGTTAGAATATTGTCGTCGTTACCATCCTCCAAAGTTCAAAGGTGATGAGGAACTCAGGAAAAGAGTTGACTAGTGATTCAAGAAGTGGAAAAGATCTTCGGAGACGGATTGTCAGGCAGAGTTGAAGCAAATCATGAACGGCATGAATGATAAATGGGGGTTCCAAGGACACAGAAGCTCATGTGTTGGTTGGTAAAATCGAAGATGATGGTATGGATTTGATAACATTAGACTAATAAGGGATTTAAGTAAAGATTCTAAGTTGAGGACTTTTTGTTAAGAAAAGTATTCGATGTTTTCCTGGTAGATTTCAGGATGAAATTGGATTGAAGTTTTGACAACTGCCAAAGAGATGTGAACATCATGGAATTGTTGAGAAGATGAGGCTTCCATTTGGGATAACATTTGGTGTTTAGGTGTCAATGAAGAGACTGGATTGATTAAGGGAGCATTGCAGCATTAGGAGTGAATCCTCTTTGAGTAGATAAATACGCTTGAGGATTGTCGATACCGTTGAGGCGGAAAAGTCGAGCATTCGAGTTGACTAGATTCGCAACTTGGATTCATTAGTATGAATCTCATAACGAGTGTAGGAGTGAGACCATGGTATTTAGTTGAATAAGTGACAAATCCTTCTGGTGTTTTAGGAGATAGTAAAGGTATGGGATAAGTGATATTGGATGAAACTATAAGAACGTAATGTGAATTTGAGCGGTGTTCGAAAAAACATAATGAGTTTTAAGGCCTTGATGTAGTTGAACTCTATGTTACGCATTAAGTGGAATTTGAAGTAATCGAGTACGAGAAATACTTTCGAGATTGTGGTAAATAAGGTTTTGAGAGTGTATGAAGGTATGTGAGTCTTTGAGATATTTTAGCTGCAAAATTTATGAGGATGAATTATAGATAGATTATTTCTTAGAAATGCTTATGAGGAAGTTTGAGAACATAATTCTTTAGGACGTTCGATTGTTAGGATTCTTTTTAGTGTGTATCTCGGTGAATGGTTGAGAAGGATAAGAATCCAGTGAGTGAACTAAATATTGGAAAGGTACAAGAAATTTGTGGAGCAGGCACGACTTACGAGATAGTAGCTTATACTAATTAAAGGATTGATGAAGGGAATTAATCCACCTATAACTCGAACATTTTATTATAAAAGGTATGCCAATGCTTATAAAGACATTACTTTGAGTGCATGTCATGGGGATTGTTATTGTGTTCGTCATTCAAAGGAGAGTTTTGTGGTCCCAAGTGGTATAAGTCTTTGGCTTGTTTTGAAAATATTTCGAAGGTAGTTTTTTGATACACAAGCTATGTGGAGATGGAATTATTAAAATTATACTGGAATAACATCCCGATAAGAACACTGACAGTTTGACGTATTGTACGCACTTAAGAAAATCCTGATTGTGGACAAGGAAAAATTTAGGAGTTCGTCGATGTGTGATTAGTTCTGTGGCTCAGGTGTTGGGTCATTCTAAGTGTTTCAGATTGGTACCAAATGGATGTTTTCGGTACAAGTAGAGCCAATGAGGCTACATGACATAGGTATGGGATTTTTACTTCGTCGAACAGGATCAAAGTTATAGGAAAAAAAGGGAAATTCAACTGGACTTGAGAAATTTGTTGACTGCTTTTGTAGTTGCAAGGAGCTATTACAAGTTCGGCTAAGATAGTCTTAAAGCCATACAATGGTTACGTTGGCTAATTAATTGGAACAAATTGGAGGGACTGATCATCCTTAATGCCTCCTTGTTGCATAGATAGAACAAAAATATGTTGAACTGGAAGGACGAGCCTGTACGACTATGGATGTAGTGTGAAGTTTATTTACACACCAGGGGTAGACAACACATTCATTTTCCGCGAGGCCGGGTGAAACAAATTGTGGAATTAGTTTGTGTCTGAATTTGAGTACAAAACTAGTGTGGATTGCTACTCCGTACTGTTCCAGCTGTTCGAGGACAGAAACTATTTTTAGGGGGTAGTCTATGTAAGACCCTTTATAGTTTTTAAATCCTAAATTTATGCAATTTTAGGGTCTTTTGTGTCGCCGAATTCTTAGGTTGATTAAGTCAATTGTTATGTGTAGTTGAGTGAGTTAATGCCACAAAATATCATTTTTGGAATTTAAGGATTAACACATTAATGTCGGAAAATAATTTATTTCCGTTACACAAAGGACTTTAGAATACCGGGCAATGTGACATTGATTAAAAAAAATATCTCGAGATGGCTAGAAGAACTCTGGTAAACGGAACAATTGGATGAATATTGTGGTTCCGAGGGCGAGAGTAGATCAATTTTTAAATTTTAAAAAGAAAATTATACGACGGCTAAGAGGGAGACAATGCAAAATGATAGGTTGGTAAGAGTTTGTAGATTATTGTTGGTTCTTTCGTTGTAATTATAATATAATTAAATATATAAATAAGTATATGAATACTATGTTATGTAATAAATACTATGAGTATATAATGGATATACTAATAAGTTAAATCATATATAATACTTACGCTATATTACATATTATTAGTGGTTGAGGAGAAATTTATAGGGAAGAAGGAATTATATAAAGACAGGGAAAAGAAAGAGAAATTGGAAGAAAATAAGAACATTACGGATCTTTGTCCTCTCCCATCCCGTGCAGCGCCTACAAGTTCACCATTTGGGCAGCCGATGGAAGTTGGTTCTTCTGTCAGTCTTTCACCATTTTGTCGTAATTTCTCGTTTTGTGCTGGTAACTCTTAAGTGATAGAGAATATGCAAACCCAAAAGGATTAGTTGGGTGAAGAGATCATTTAGTTTCCAAATCTTTATTCTTCTCGAGCATCTCCAGAATTACGAGCCTGTGTAGGAATCTGCAAAACCACGCTCAAGACCTAGCAGACAACACACCTCTCCTACGCGTCTTCATTTTCGAGATCTAAAGCTTCGTTTTCGCGAAGAGATATGAAGGGAAAGGTTCGACTCATCTGACACGCTACATTAAGTGCTCGGAACACTTGGGAGGGAACCGATAGGAGCGGGACCGAAGTGGGATGATACTTCTGTTCGGTAGAGTTTCTTACACAATAGTTTTCCACCAAGTATTGGAATGTACTACGGAGTATTTTATAACCTCGAGGATTTAATCTCGCGGTACGGGAGACACAGTTGACAATCAAGCAACGCGCTAAATGCTAACGTTTAAGTGTAAGGGCGTTGCTCTGTCCAAAGTTTTTAAGTTATGGCAATTTAAGGACTGAGGTTAGTCTGATAATTAGTTGTGAGTAAATAAGGATATTTGTTTAGAGGTTGAAGTGTTGATTTGGGGGAAAATGATCTAAGGCTTTATGGGTAAAATCTTAGAGTTAGTTTTGGTTATATTGATGATGTTTCGTGGGAAAATAATTTAAACTCATTTATGTATGATTTTGAGTAAATGAAAACTTGTTGGTGTTTGAGTGGTGATTGTGTTGATTTGTGTTTGTCGTATTTGACGTGTTCTTAATTAATATGATGAAATTTGATGTGTGTATGGTTGGATCTGTGGAGGAAATGAATTGATGTGTTTTTGGTGTGGATCGTGGTTGATTTAATATATTTTTGAGTTTGTTTTGTGTGGAATTTGAAAACCATTTAGGGTTAGACGAGTATTAAGAATGGGGATCTCTTTAATGTCTTGTTACTTAATGTTTGTTTTGAAAATCGTTTAAAGTTAAACGAGTATTAATAATGGGAATCTCTTAATGTCTTGTTTACTTAATGTTCGTTTTGAAAATCGTTTAAGTTAAATGAGTAATTAAGATGGGGAACCTCTTAATGTTCTTGTTTACTTAATGTTCGTTTTGGAAATCGTTTAAGGTTAAAAGAGTATTAAGAATGGGAATCTCTTAATATTTATGTTTTGCTTTAATGTTGTTGTGAAAATCGTTTAAGTCAAATGAGTATTAAAATGGGGAATCTTTTATATCTCATTTGCTTAAGATTGTTGTGGATGGAGTCAGTGTATGCTCATGCATTTTATTTGGGTAAATCGTGTTGAGCCGTGATAGGTGGCACCTCGGTAACCAAGTATGCCCGTGGTAGGTGGTAACATTTACGATTTACGTTTGGTAATGTGTGTTGACCCTGATAGGTGGCACCTCGGTAAATAGTACTTTGGCCTGTGATAGGACGGTACGTTTAGATTTTATGCTTTTTGGTTTTAAGTAATTTGTGCTGACCCGTGATAGGTGAACCTCAGTAAACAGTCTGACCCGTGATAGTGGTACTTTATGATTTACGCTTTTTAGTAAATCGGCTGACCGTGAATAGGTGGCACGTCGGGTAATTGGTATTTGGCCTGCGATAGGCGGTACAATTTGATTTTACGGCCTTCGGAGAGGGTTTTGGTTTGGAATTCCGAGTCCATGCATTTTGGCATATACGCATCGGCATTAGGGTGCTTGGCACGCGAGTCCGCTGTTTGATTCAAGTTTTGTGTTTTGTAAGACCATAATTTTAAAAGTACCCTTTTTTGTATTTTTGGTATATTTTGGATTTGGCTCGGAGGCTTTTAAGCCAAGTTAATAATATTTTGGAGTTTTCTAATCAAAAAGGTATTTTCGATGCCAATTAGAATTTCTGCGTCGATAAATAAATTGAATTTAACTGGCGGAAAATCTTTTACGGTTAATTTAAGGCGTTCGGGTGAAAAAGGTAATTTAATAAATAATCTAGATTTTGAGATATTTGTTAAGTTCTATTTTATTATATTTTATATATGTTTTGGGTTGGAGGGAAACAAGAAAGGAAAACTGAAGGGAGGAAAAGGAAAAAGGAAAATAGTATATAAAGGAAGGAAGGAAAGGAAGAAAGGAAAAGCAAAGGAAAGAAATAGAAGGAAGGAGAACTAAAATTTCCATCTCTTCTAGGTTCACGTGAGCCTTAAACCACAAAATTCATCCTCCACTCCATTTTTCGTTTTCGTTGCTTCCTTTTCTTCAAAGCCGTTACCCAAGGTTGGGTGGGTGAGTTGAGATCAAGGTTTTCGTAACTCCACTCTTCCTCTTCCTGATCAAAAACGAAGAAAAACGGTTTTGAATCAAACACAAACCCTCCGTTTCTTCTTAGATCCAAACCTGCATTTCTCGAAGAGATAGAAGGGAAAAGTTGCTCACTCGTGCTACGGTCTAGTGCACTAATTTGGAAGCGGCGTTTGCGAGCGGAGATTTTACCGGAATTTCTAGGCGGTACCGGAAACGCACGATAAGCTAACGTTGAGTAAGGGCTTCTTCCAAACTCTAGCTTGCATTAGGGACTGATCTGTAGTCTGTGTGGGAAGATTTGTTAGGCGTTAAATGTAATCGATTCGGGGAGAAACGAAACTAGTGTGTATTGTAAAAACCTTAGGTTAAGGTTTGTTTATAGTGATGATGGTTTCGTGGTAAATGAAATTGGATGTATCTGGGTGTTTATGTTGCGTATTTGTCGTTCGTTGTATTTGGTGTGTTCGTACTTGATATTTTTTCTAATTGGTGTCGGTTGTTGTGAATTATGGTTTGAATGTGAAAGTATGTTTGAATTTGTTTTCTGTGGAATCTGAAACCATTAGAGTTAAACGAGTATTAAAAATGGGAATCTTTTTAAATACTCGGTTTGCTCTAATGTGTATTTGAGGAAAATGCTTAGTAATGGGCGTTGAGATGGGAATCTCTTAATGTCTCGGTTACTTAACTATCGTTTTTGAACAAATCGTTTTCGGTAAATGAAGTATTAAGATGGGGAATCTCTTAATGACTCGTTTACTGAATTTTTGCGAGAAAACAGTTTAGTCAATAAGTATATTAAGAAAATGGGGAATCTCTTAATATGACTGTTGCTTAACGTTTTGGTTTTGAAAATCATAAAGTTAAATCGTTTAAAATCTTTATTAAAATTAGTGTATTAAGAACGGGGATCTCTTAATGACTTATTTAATTAATGTTGTTTGAAAGTCGTTTAAAGTTAATGGGTTTAAAATGGGGAATTTTTAATATCTGCATTTGGCTTAACGATTGTTGTGATGGAGTCTGTGTATGCTACATGCATTTCAATTTGGTAACTTGTGTCGAACCCGTGCTAGGTGACACCTGGTAAACTGTATGTGACCGGATAGGTTGTACGTTTACGATTTAACTATTTAGTAAATTCGTGTTGACCTGTGATAGGTGAACCTGGTAAACTGTCACTGACCCGTGGATTGGGTATACGTTTACGAGTTACTATTTAGAAAATCGCGTTGACCCGTGAAGGTGACACATGGTAAACTGTACTGACCCGTGATAATGTGTAACATTTACGATTACATTTTTGGTGAATTTGGTGCTGACTCCGTGATGGTGGCACCTAGGTAAACAGTACTGGTCTGTGATAGGCGGTACGTTTACGATTCCCGCTTTTTTCTTTTAGTAAATCGTGTTGACCCGTATAGGTGACCTCGGGTAAACTGTACTGACCCGTGATAGGTGGTACGTTTATGATTTACGCATTTTAGTAAATCGTGGCTGACCCGTGCTAGGTGGCACCTCGGTAATATTGGTACTTTTGGCTGCGATAGGCGGTACAATTAGGATTTACGGCCCTTCGAGGAGGGTTTTGGTTTTGAATTCCGAGTCCATGCATTTTGGCATATACCAGTGGCATTAGGGTGCTTGGCACGCGAGGTCGTATTTTTGTACAGGTGTCTGCCGAGAATACCCCAGGGGTATAAGCTATGTCTGATAGGCCTCACAGCCCCGATGTATTTTGGTGTTTGAATACTTTGGTTTTTTATTTCAAAAACTATTTCGCTGCTTGTAAATGTTGTTGACTTTTTGTCGTTGTGTTACGACTTAAATATTTATCCAAAAATATTTCCTTCTTTATTTCTTTGGTTTTATGAATTTGTTTGGAAAAAAAAATACACTTGAGCTTTTAAAAATCGGGGTGTTACAATTGTGGTATCAAAGCTTTGGTTTTGATTTCATTGGGGATGTGGAGTTTTGGTTATAGATTGTAGGTCAACCTGTTGGTTGGGAGTCGTTATCTGATCATGCGTCGGGGTAATTTGTCTGAGTTGTCAGATCATGGGTAGTTATTATGTGTTGATGTCGTGAGAAGTTAGTTTTTGGAATTATTCCAAGTGGTATTAAGATTTCTTCTTGATGTTGGTTTTGAGGAAACAATGCCTCCAAGAAGGAACGACACTGCAAAAGTCAACGTCAATAAGAATGATCAAATGGTTGAAGCAATGAATAACCCTTCTGTTGATGCACAGAGAGCTGCCAAGACTCTGCGAGATCTGGAGAAGAGGGAAAGAGAGATCTGGGCTGTTGTGTCAAGGGGATTGGAAGATTTTCGTCGTTACCATCCTCCAAAGTTCAAGGGTGATGAGAACTCAGAAAAAGCTGATAAGTGGATTCAAGTAGCGGAAAAGATCTTCGAAATGACGAATTTTCAGGTAGGGTTGAAGCGAATCACGAAGGCATGGGATTTATGAAGTGGTTCCAAGGACATAGATGTTATGTTGTTGGTGGTAACTCGAAGATGATGAGTATGGATGGATTAACGTTAGACGGATAGCCGATTTCATGTAAGGATCTAAGTGGAGAGCTTTTTAAGAAGAGTATTAGATGTTCACCTGGTAGATTTCAGGATGAGACTTGATGAAGTTTGATAACTGTCAAAGAGGTGTGAACACCTTGGAATTATTGAGAAGATATGGATTCCATTTGGAATAGCATTTGGTGCTTAGGTATCAACGAAAGAGGCTTGTGTCGAAGTAAAAGGAGCGTTATTACAGTTCGGTTAAGATAGTCTAAGCCACAATCATGGTTGTTGGCTACCTATTGACAAATTGAGGCTCTGATCATCCTTAATCTCTTGTTGATAGTAAACAAAATCATGTTGAATAGAACAGACGAGTCTTACCGACTATGAAAGCGCATAATATTATTAAATATCTATGAAAAGGGGTAGACGACACTTTCTTCACGGAAGCACAACGAAGCAAGTTCTATCATGTATGTTGAGTTGAGTGCAAACCTGGTGCGATTATTACGCTTACTACATGAGGTTTATTGAAGGTTTTGCAAAGATTGTAGCTCCATTGACACAACTTACCAGAAAAGATCAACCGTTCGCATGGACGGCGAAGTGTCGGGAAAATTTTCAATTACTAACGAGAAAATTGACGACCTCACCATTATTGGTATTACAGCAATCAGAAGAACCATATGAAAGTTTATTGTGATGCGTCTCACCAAAGGCTTGGAACTGCGTTCTAATGCAACACAAGAAAGCTGTAGCTTACGCCTCAAAGGCAATTGAAGATTCATGAAAATAAATATCCTACTCATGACTTGGAGCTTGCTGTTGTAGTTTTGCATTGAAGATCTAGAGGCACTATTTATATGGATCATGTTCACAATGTTCAGTGACCATAAAGAGTTTTGAAAATATTTGTAAATGATCAAAGGAATTGAACATGCGTCAACGACGATGGATGGAGACTCTCAAGGATTTTTGATTCACACTAACAGTACCACCCTTTGGAAGGCCAATGTAGTGGCTGATGCGTTGAGCAGAAGAAGTGTATCAGTAGTCTTCATAGTGATGGCTTTAGACAACAAGAGTTGTGGGAAAGCATTTAGAGACCTACACTTGAACGTAGAGTTTGCACCAAGAATTTTGAAATTCGAATGATTACAGATCTCGAATGGACTACTTTAAGACATTGTGAATTTCTCAAGATGACAACTTAATTCAAGAGAAGAGGAACCTAATAATGCAGGGAAGACATCTGAGTTTAAAGTTGGACCTGATAACTATTTTGAGATGTAATGGTAGGATTTGTGTACCAGAAATTACGAGATATGAGGAAGACAATTTAGAATAGCTCATAAGAGTAAAGTTGAGTATTCATCCTGGAGCAACAAAGATGTATCAGTATTTGAGGCAGAATTATTAAGTGGCCAAGAATGAAAAGACATGTAGCGGAGTATGTATCAACTTATTTAACTTGTCAGAAAGCGAAGTGGAACATCAACGATCTGCTGGAATGTTGCAACCTTAGATATACATGAATGGAAGTGGGACAACATTCCAATGGATTATATATACTGGATTGCCGAAAACAAGGAGAAAGAAATGATTCTATATGGGTGATAGTGGATCGATTAACTAAATCCAAATCGCACACTTTTTTTTACTGGTAAAGACCATTATAATGTAGACAAGCTAACTGAGATCTACATTACTGAGATGTGGGATACACAGAGTACCATCGAGTATCGTATCATACCGTGACCCAAAATTCACATCGTACTTGCGAGCATGCATGAAGCGTGGGGAACAAAACTAAGATTAAGTTCAGCTCACCCCATACAACGGACGGACAGACTGAGAGGACAAATCATCATCTGGATAGATCTTATTGAGAGCATTGTATTAGACGATAGAGGAAGTTGGATGAGTACTTCTGTCGGTAGAGTTTTACTTCAACAATAGTTTTCAACACAAGTATTGGAACGACACATGGTGATATATATATGGGAGCAAGTGCCAAACGGCTTGTGCCTGGTATAAGACGGTGATAGTATGATGTAGCGACCGAAGATTGTAACAACAGACAACTGATAAGGTACAAGAACTAAAGGAGACAAATAAGACTCACAAGATCGTCAGAAGAATTATGCGGACAGTGTCGCAGATTTCTAGAATTCGAACAGGGTGATCATGTATTTCTAAGAGTCACGCCTACTTCTGGAGTTGGTAGAGCCTTGAAATCGAAGAAATTGACTCCGAAATTCATTGGACCATATCAGATTTCTACACGAATTGGACCTGTTGCTTATCGGATTGCATTGCCTCCAATACTGTCCAATATTCATGTGTCACAGTTAAAGAAATATCTTGCAGATTCATCTCATGTGATCGAACCAGACACAATTCAACTGAAGGATAACTTGTCTTTTGAAGTATTACCTGTAAGAATTGATGACAGGAAGATTAAGCAATTAAGGAACAAGAATGTTTCATTGGCCAAAGTGATTTGGAACCCAACTACTGGAGATACGACTAGGGAATTGGAGAGCAACATGAGGGAACAACACCCTAAGTTGTTTATTGACGTATAGTTTCGAGGACGAAACTAATTTTAGGGGGGGTAGAAATGTAAGACCCATAGTTTTAAATTCTAATTTATGTATTTTAGTGTATTTTGGTATTGAACTCTGAGGCTTTTTAGCCAAGTTATTGATATTTTGTGAGTTTAATGCCAAAAAATATCTTTTGATGCCCCGATTAAAATTATTCATCGATAAATAAATTAGATTAAGTACAATGAATCTTTTGTCAAAGGATAATTTATTTATGTTACGAAGAATTTAATAATGGGCAGTTTTGTTAAAAATATCTCAGGTTGCTGAAAATTGTATCTGTCAATTGAATTGCGAATAGAGTAGATATTTTTATCAAATGGTTTGAGAGGTTATGGGTGAAATGGTAATTTTGATAAATATCTAGATATTTTTAGATATTTGTTATATATATAGAAAGAAAAGGAAAAGGAAAGAAAAGGAAAGAAAAGGAAAGGAAAGGAAGGAAAAAGAAAGAAAAGGAAAGAAAAGGAAAGGAAGGAAAAAGAAAGAAAGGAAAAAGGAAAGAAAACAGAAAACATTTCCTCTCCCTCTCCTTCAAGAAAAGAAACCAAGGTTTGGTGGTTAGAAAACAAAGATTCCTCAGCTTCATTCTTCTGTAGGTTGATTCGAAAACGAGAAAAATGGTGTTAGGATTTCAAAACCGTCCAAACACAATCCTCACGTTCTTCTAGATCTAAGCTTCGTTTCAGAAGTGATAGAAGATAAAGTTTCTCATCTCTATACTACGGTGGCTAGTGCGGCCTAACTTTGAAGCAAACGACGCGAGACACTTTTTTACCGAATTAATTACGATACGCGTAATAGCGTGTTAGAGCTATCGTTAAGGTAGGGCTCCTTCAAAGTTTTTAGTTTGCTTTAGGGACTATTTGTGGTTGTGTTGAATACAATTTGTTGGGTTTGAATGTAGATTTGGGGGAAATGAATTTAATGCTTTAGGGTGAAATTTTGGAGTTGGGTGTTTGGTGAAATTGATGAGTGTTTTCGTGGAAAGGGAATTTGATTCATCTATGTGTGTTGTTGAGGAAAAAGAAATTTGATTTGTTTGAGTTGTGGTTTGTGAAAATTAGTTTGGCATGTGTTATGTTTGAGTTTTGTGGAAATTTGTAGTGATTGATGATTGAACTTGGTGTGGATTTTGTGGTTTTTGAATTGATCGAATTTAATGTAAAATGTGTGGATTAAATTTGATGTGTGTGGTGGAAATAAATGTTTGAGTAATGCTCTGTGTGGAATTTGAAAATCGTTAGAGTTAAATGAGTATTAAAAATGGGGAATCTTTTAATATCTACATTTACTTAATGGTTGTCGTGAAAATAATTAGAGTTAAATGAGTATTAAAAATGAGGAATCTTTTAATATCTGCATTTACTTAATGATTGTCGTGGATAGAGTCAGAGTATGCTCATGCATTTCATTGTACATGGAGACCGGATGGGCCATGGTGAGAGTGGGGACCGGATGGGACACGAGATGATGCCATGTGATTTGTTGGTTCATCTTATCCTTGCGGGGGTTGCCGCGTCGTGTAGGGTCCGTGATAGACTACACATTTTTGGTAAATCTTGCTGACCCATGATAGGTGGCACCTCGGTAAATAGTACTTCGGCATGTGATAGGCGGTACATTTACGATTTACGATTTACGTTTTTAGTAAATCATGCTGACCCGTGCTAGGTAGCACCTCAGTAATTTCGTACTTCGGTCTGTGATAGGCGGTACAATTATGATTTACGGCCCTTCGAGGAGGGTTTTGATTGGAATTTCGAGTCCATGCATTTTGGCATATACGCATTGGATTATGGTGCTTGGCACGCGAGCCATGTTTGATTCAATATTATGATCGAGTGTTTGAACTCAAGTTGTCATTGTGATTGTGCTATAATTGCTAAGTGTGAATGTTTTGGATTTGTGTATAAGTGTGATTGATTGCAAAACCATTTTGAAACTCAAATTGTCAATGTGATTGTGCTATAAATGCTAGGTGTGATTTTTTGGATTTGTGTGTAAGTGTTGATTGATTTTGAAACCCTTTTAAAAGCTGAATTTTGTTGTTTTCTTATGTGTATTCGAATACAGAAGGTTGTATTCGAATACATACATCCTATTTTAGTTATTGACTTATATGTAGTCGAATACAGAAGGTTGTATTCAAATAATACATCATGTTTTTGCTGTTGACTTCTGAAACAACCTTGTATTCGAATACAGAGATGTTGTATTCGAATACGACAGTGTAGTTTTGTTTAAAACTTCATTTTTCAACTTTGATTATGCATGTTTAACATATGGTAACCCTTTCAAGGTGCATGCTAAGTTGAAAGGTTATTTTATGCATTGAAATCTAAATGCTATATGTTAATTGTTATTTTCGGTTGGTGACCATTTACAATTATTGTGGAAATCTGGGCTTTGGCCTCATATGAGAACCAGGATCTTCCCACTGGTTAGTACCCTGTAGATGGGAAGGTAGGTTGGACACACCTTACTGGAGCTGTGTCAGGAGGATCTTGCGGGGTGCGTAGAGATCGCTCGGGTTGTAAACTTTTGTTGAGTTATGATAAGATTAGACGGTTGTATAGGGACTAGAGGTCTTTCTTTTGTGGATGTATTTACTGTATGTTGGAAGACTGTACCAATATCAATATTGTCAACTAGACTTTTATTTGATGGGTCCATGTACCACCCTTTGATGTGACATGGGGAAGTTAAGATTCTTGGGCAGTGCTATTGTACAAGTGTCTGCCAAGAATACCCGGGGTATGAGCTATGTCTGATAGGTCTCATAGCCTTGGTGCATTTTGCTGTTTTTAAATATTTTGGATTTTTATTTCAAACTATTTCTTTCTGCTTGTAAATGTTGTTGAGTTTTGTCGTTGTGTTACGACTTAAATATTTATCCAAAAGTATTTCCTTCTTTATTTCTTTGTTTTTATGAATTTGTTTTGAAAAAAAAAATACACTCGCACTGTTAAAAGTCGGGTGTTACAACTTGTACACTATTGAGAACTTGGTTTTACAAATATGAATATACCTAAGTGTGCTTGAGCATTTCATGTTACTATTGGGCTTGTGTCACAACACTTGGTAATTTAAAAATGAAGTTTATCTTAAAGAACAATGAACATTCTATGTATAAGTGAACTTCAAAATGTTTGTTGGATTTGTTCTTATATTTTAGTTAAAAATGCTAGTGCAATAGCCTTTTGTCACTTTTCATTTTCTTTTGTACTTGTGTACTTCTGTACCAACATTCCGAACTCATGAACTTTCTGAATTCCGCACTAATCATTGTGATGTTCATAATTGTTGATGTTTTTTTAAACAAGAATGAGTTGTGCATTTCTTATTTGATCTTTTTCAATCTTAATAGTGGTGTATTAGTGAGAGACCACTTTTGTTGAAAATTATGATGATCATCCTTGATGATAAATGTGAATATTCTTCTTTGCATTTATTTATCATTTCTTCAAGTAAATGCCTTTATATTCTTGGTGTTTTACTGTCGTTTTTTTAGATTTGAACAATGAGAAATAATTTAGAAATCATTTACATTGATAATGATGATGATCCTTTCTTGATGACACAAGAGAATACTTCATTTGAAATTATTCCAGCATTCTTTGTTATAAATAACATTGAATAGTCTTGTTGGATTTAATATCAATATCCAGTTTAATGATAATTGATATTAATATCATATTCTCCTACTTATTCCAAAGTTCACTAGTAGAATTTTGCCTTTTTAAGTCGGTTAAAATGTACATTTTAAGTCGGTTCCGTGCCCGAGTTAACAGCAAACGACTAAAAAAATATGTTGTTTTTTAACTCGTTCCATGAACCGACTTAACAGAGCTTCATTATATTAAGTCGATTCACCTTAACCGACTTAAACATCATAAATTCAGTACAACACATCATCTTTTTAAGTCGGATATTTTGACTAACTGACTTAATAGATGTAGTTAAAATAATTATTTTTTTATATATAAATTTCTCATTTTGTTTTCACGCTCCTAATCCATACAATATTTCGTATTAAATTTCAAATAAGAGTTTTGTACTTGCAATCACAATCTTATATAAACATCTAATAATCAAAATATACAATATCACAATATCTCATGTTTATACAAAAAAATATAGAGTACAAAATTTCCGACTAATAATTAGATATCCATTAACAAAATTACAAAACTACAATGTAGCAATATTCAATAGACATATATTAGCATCGTCATTTTCTTCAATTAATTTCAAAATAAAATCCACACGACGTTTTCGAACTTATTTACTGTGATCCGATGATTTGATCTCGAGTCATCAAATATCTGTAAAGAAAAAAAAACACACAATCAATATCGGCTGAATCCTAATCTTTTTATCATAGTAAAAAAATACAATCAATAACAACTTATAAGTTTCTATCAGACAAATATAAAAAAATACAATCAATAACAACATGTAAAAAATTACGTACTTTCATCCATGAAACAACTATGTTAAGATGTTCAACATATGTAACATGACATAGTAGTCACGCTTATAGATTTGTCATGTTTAACAAATCATCATACCATATCCGTTTTGTATAACTATGACAAATCCCATGATGATTTCTTATTTCTTCAAAATATAACCGATTCTATTTAAGAAAACAACAATAAAACTTTCCTTGGTTTTTATGAAGTTTTTTTTAAAAGTAAGTTGTAAAAATTTATCCACACTTGTACACTTACTCAAATAACTATGATACATAATTATTTGTTACAAATAAGTAACAATTAAAGTAAAATAAAAAATCGTTAGAAAAAAAAATGAATTTGACATATATTTTTTTCCTTCAAATAATATGTTATTATTATCTAAATGAAATTATGAGCACATATACTAATCATTTTATCTAAATGAATTACTCATGTAAATTTATTATTCAATAACTTGAACGACGATATTTGAAATGGTGGCGATGAAACAAAGGTGGCGATGCGATGAAACACGATTGTGAAGAAGATGGCGATGAAACTGAGTTTGACGAGGGCTATGAAACTGAGTTTGACGAGGGCTATCAAACTGAGTTTGACGATTGTAAAGAAATCGACGTCGATGAAACATGAAACTGAGTTGAAGTTTGGCTATTAAACATGAAACTGAGTTGAGCGATGGGTGTAGATTGGAAATATGGTTAGAGAATATAAAAGATTTATAATAGAATAGTTAATAAAGTGGAAGATAAAACGTTTCACGTGGTTAAAACTTATTGTTTACGTTTGTCTTTAAGTCGGTTATTAATAGAACCGCATTAAACAAGTTTTAAATATTTACAAAATTGCCGCCGCCTCATTTTGTTAACTCGTTTATATGGATAACCGACTTAAATATACTTCCGCCTCATTTGTTAAGTCTGGTGGTACATAACCGACTTAAATCTGCTGAATTAAAAACTCAATTTTCTACTAGTGGTTGTTTTAGTTTATTTCTTGAAGGTGATGATGAACATTTTGAACTTTGTTCATTTATATTTTGTTGAACATTCTGAACTCTATTCATGTTCAGAGTTAAACTTTCTAAAGTTTCTTCGAAAGTTGTTTTTCACATAACTCCCTCTAAACATATATATAAGAGATTCACAACATTTTTCATTGATTGCTTTAAGCCTATATTTCTCTCCCGTCATATGTATCATCCTAAATATCTCTCACCCTTTTGGAATCTATCAAAAAATTGGAGAATGATATAAAATATGAAGTACAATTAGGAAGCGAAGAATATGAATATCTTGCACATAGAAATCATGTAATTTAGAAGTCCATTCCCATATGAAACTTATCAAGCTTGAATTTTAACGTTAAAGCATATACCACATATGATGATCAAGTATTGTTTTAGTCAACATTGCAATCAAGACATGGACAATAACAACAAAATTACATGCAAGCATTTCATAATGTTTCAATTAATGGGTTATACTCTCCCTATTTTTAGAAAATGTCATTTGACATGGTTCCAAAAAAATGATTACATCATTACTTGCTTGATTTAAAGGAACTAAAATACAAGACTTTATCATAGAACATAATCTTAAATATTATCTCCCCTAGGTCAAGGGCCTCCAGTTTAGGAGATGGAACATAAGGCTCAAGAAGTAGATTTTTTTTGGGTTGTAGAAGGAGTCAATCATGTGTAGCATGACCATGAAGAGGAGGGTGCATTTGATTTTGTGTTAGAGGTGGTACATGATACATAAATCAATGTTTGTTATGGTATCACATGTACCAAGCCTTGGAAGAAGAATGTGCAAACACATTTTATAGACAAAGATATTATCCTGGTTCCCCTTATGACCAAGGATACATCCAGTCCTCTTGCACACCACAAGAGATTTTCTACTATTGTTAGAATAAGTACAAGTCCCACCCTAGGACCTTTCTTACAAACTCCTAACAATCAACCTAAGATAGCACACCACTATCTTAGTTTACAAAACTTGAAGAAAGAACACCACTTTCCTCAATTTACAACACTTGAAGAAAGTACACCACTTTCTTCAATTTACAACACTTGAATGGTTTAGCAATATGAATTTTGACTTAGATCAATATGATATAATAGTTGATGTACAATGATAACAATCCAATATAATTTCAAGTACACTAGAGAACTTTTCTCAATGATATGAATATGTAAAATTTGTACTTTAAATATAAAAGTGAAACTTTTAAAAACTCAAAACATTTTAGAAAGTTTGTTCAAGGTTTGGTTGTAGGATTGATTGTTGTTTGATATGAAGTTATGGGTATTTATACTCTATAAACATCTCTTCAGATTTGTGGCCATTGATCCAGGAGGTTTGATGAAAGAATACAATTGTAACACCCCGTTTTTCAAAGCGAGGGTATATATTTTTTTTCAAAAGTAATTAAACTAAAACAGAGAAATAAATAAAGAAATGCCTTAGGATAAATAATTGAGTCATTATACTTTACAAGCAGTGGAAAAGTTTCTCCAAATATAAATCCAAAACATTTACACAACAACAAATGGTACATGGAACCCATTCAAATAAAGATGTCAAACTGACAATATTAGTATAAGTACAGTTTTCCAAATTAAAAATACTCCAACCCAAAAAGAAGGACGCCTAGTCCCTATACATCAACTAATCTGATCATCCTACCAAAAACTATACACCCTGAGTGATCTCCACGCGCCCCGTGGGATCCTCCTATCGTAACTGCCGTCAAGCGCTCCCATCTCCATTCCCGTCCGTAGGGTACAAACCGGTAGGACCGTCCTGACTCTCATCTGAGGGCAAAGCCCAGATTTCCACAATAATTGTAAAGGGTCACCAACCGAAAAAATAACAGTTAACACATAGCATATAAGTTTTTTAAATGCTCAAAATAACTTTTCAACTAAGCATGCACCTTAACAGGATTTTCAATATGCGAAAAGTTCATACGATACTTGCCAATTAAATCAATTGAGCAATCGATTATCTAACTCAAAATAAGGACTTTTGCTGAGCCAATCTATTGCCAAATCAATTTGGTCAGTTCTGCTGAGTTTCTGCATGACCAAATCGATTTCTAAGTCGATTTTGTCAGTTTTGATGAGTCCCTGTGTTGCCAAATCGATTTCCAAATCGATTTTGGCAGTTTTGATGAGTTCATGCCTCTCTGCCAATCGATTTCCAAATCGATTTCTTAAAAGATTTTGAAAGGTATATTTATACAATCGATTGGCAAAACGATTAGGTTAAAATAGTGAACTTCCTGCAACTCATCCAATCGATTGGGAAATCGATTTCCCTCATCATTTTTCCCAAAAATTCATGAATTAACTCAAGTCATTCCTACTCAAGTCCACAACTTAACACTTAGCAATTCCTACGCGATTACCACGGCAAATGGGATTTCGAAAACCATCATACTTACACACAATAATTAACACATAACACTTAGCACCTTCAACGCGATTACCACGATATATCAAAATTCAAAACATTCAATCATAGACTCGAATCAAACACGACTCGCGTGCCAAGCACCCTAATGCAATGCGTATATGCCAAAATGCATGGACTCGGAATTCCAAACCAAAACCCTCCTCGAAGGGCCAAAGTACCAATTACCGAGGTGCCACCTATCACGGGTCAGCACAATTTACTAAAATGCGTAAATCATAAACGTACCACCTATCACGGGTCAGTACAGTTTACCGAGGTGTCACCTATCACGGGTACACACGATTTACTAAAAGAAAAAGCGTAAATCGTAAACGTACCGCCTATCACAGACCAATACTGTTTACCGAGGTGCCACCTATCACTGGTAAGCACAATTTACTAAAAACGTAAATCGTAAACGTACCACCAATCACGGGTCAGTACAGTTTACCAAGGTGTCACCTATCACGGGTCAACACAATATACCAAAATGAAATGCATTAGCATACACGGACTTCACCCACAACAATCGTTAAGCAAATGCAGATTTTAAAAGATTCCCCATTTTTAATACCCATTTAACTTAAACGACTTTCACAACCAAAATTAAGTAACCAAGACATTAAGAGATTCCCCATTCTTAACGCCCAGTTAACTTAAACGATTTTTTTAAAACAACATTAAATAAATAACAAATTCCTTAGATTCGTCAAAACCTAACTCTAAGATTTTACCCACAGAACCTTAGATTCGTTTTTCCTCAAGTCGATACATTAAATCCTAACAAATTCCTTCCCACACAACCACAGATAAGTCCCTAATGCAAACTAGAAGTTTGGAAGGAGCCCTTACCATAACGTTAGCTTTAACGTGGGTTTCCGGTACCGCGAGTAAAATCGGTAAAATATTCACTCGCAACGTCGCCTCCAAATTGGTCCCCTAGCACCGTGGCGTGGTAGTGAGCAACTTTCCCTTCTAACTCTTCGCGAAATGAAGCTTCGATCTAGAAGAAACGGAGGGGTTTGTGTTTGGATCTCAAATACCGTTTTTCTTCGTTTTCGAATCAAAGAGGAAGAGTGGAGTTGCGAAATCCTTGTTCTAACTCTCACCCAACCTTGGGTTACTAGTTTTGAAGAAAAGAAAGCGACAAAAATGAAAACGGAGAAAGGAGGGAAATTGGCCGCGGGTCAGAGGAAGAAGACGATGGAAATGTTTTCTTTCAGTTTTCTTTCCTTTTTCCTTTCCTCTATTCTCTTTCCTTTCTATTTCCTTTCCTTTCTTTTCTATTTCCTTTTCCTTTCCCTCAAACAAACATATATACATAAATATATATTTATATATTACTTACTTTTAACAAATATCTCCAAAATATTATTAACTTTGGCTAAAAAGCTTCCGAGCCAAAATCCAAAATACACAAAAATACATAAAGCACACTTTAAAATTACGGGTCTTACATTACTACCCCCCTAAAATTAGTTTCGTCCTCGAAACTATGCATCGATAAATAACTCTGGGTGTTGTTCTCTCATCTTGCTCTCCGGTTCCCAAGTCGCATCTCCAGTAATTGGGTTCCAGATTACCTTGACCAATGAAACATCCTTGGTCCTCAATCTCTTGATCTTCCGGTCATCAATTCTCATCGGTGGTACTTCGAATGACAGGTTATCCTTTAGCTGGATTGTGTCTGGTTCGATCACGTGAGATGGACATCCGTTTTTATAGAAAAAAGTGTTAATATATATGACACATGTTATTTAGAAATTAAGAGTGTTAATATATATGACGCATGTTATAAATCGGTTGTTAAAGGTTTGTTTTTTTCAAAAATAAAGGTAAGTTTGGTATATAAAATTATTATAATTTAGGTTTTTTAATTAATCGTTATTTAGAGTGTAGAAAAAAAAATGAATTGACTCTTTAATATACTGTCATTGAAATTTTTTTAATTCAGAAATACATATTATTATAATTATAATTTAACAAATATTATTAGCCATGATTCTTCAGTTATCTAAGTATCGAATAAATATCATTACAAGTTTTGGTTATATACGGTGATTGTGTCCTCTCTCTAAAAAATTGAGTGATTGTATCTTAGTTTTCATGCATGTTTAATTTATTTTCTTTTCATTTGCAATGTAAATTATGCTTTCATTAGTTTCAAGGAGTTTTGCGGTCTCAGTGTCAATCATCTAACCATTTCTCATTCTTAAAAGCATTCTCCCAATTCTATCTCTTAGTTAAGTTTGTAATAATATGAAGAGCTATACAATTTAGGTATATCTTAGAGATAATAAATACTAATCAATAGCATTATTAAGTTAGATCTTGAGTATTTTATAATAATGTGAATGAAGTATAAAAAAAATACTCTTTCTTGGATTAAAAAATTTACTTGGACAAATATTTGATAATATGTGCTATAGAATTGGTGGAGAATTAATCACATTTAATAACATTAATCATCGAATATTATTTTCCTGTGCATCGTACGGTTAAAAAATCTAGTGTACATGTAAATATATATTAGTAAAAAGAAAGAAAAATGAACATGAATCAAAATCCTCCAAATTTTAAGTAAAATGAAAATACTGAAGACATAGTCAATTACGATTAAAATCTTTGGTAATATCAAAAGGAACCTCATCCAACCAAGTGCCACATTGAATTGAGAGACCTTTAGATGTCAACATGTCTTCTTAATGATTCCAATCTCTATATATGTGCAACACAATAAAAGATATATTCTTGATAAGATATAAGCAATTATTGAAGTAGAATAAATAGTCACAAGAACGAAGGATTTGAATTGTGACCCTTTTAAAATTTGTTAACTTTTACTTAAAAAACTTCTTAAGTTGTTAATATGGAAATAAAAGAAATGAAGAGTTTCAAAATATTATGAAGTGTTAGTTTACAGTCAACTATATTAAGTGTTTGAACGTGTGTGATTTGACTAAATTTAAAGCATTAAAGTAAAGAGTTATAGATTAGAGAGTCACACACATAAATTATGTTGATTCACCAAACCTAGGCTACGTTCAGTCTTTACTCTTGTGTGTTTTTCACTTTGATGCTTTAGAAACTTTCTCAACTTCTCCACCTTACAAATCTGCCACTTGGGTCTTTCTTTCCTATAAAACAAAATTTTCATTTAGATCCTTTACTACAACAAATAGATTTATAACATTTTAACATGGTTTATTTTTTGAAAATACTAAAAATATTCAAAATCAAAACTTTCTTTTAGATCTATTATCTCAAGTCATAGATCTACTACATTAACAAAAGAAAATTTCAAAACAACAACTATATTTGTTTTCCATCAGCTCAATGTCTACCAGACCAAAATTTTCTTTTAGATCTACTAGTACATGACTTGGATCTCTAGCTTTTATGAAAGAAAAATGAAAACAAAAAGCCACCTCTCATGGTCAAGATAGCCTCACGGCCTCAATGAGGAAAAAGGAGAGAAAATAAAAAAATTTCAAGACAAAACATAGATCATAGAAAGAGGAGAATGAAAGGAGAAAAATTATATTGATTCACATGCCATAGAGATATTGAATGGGTTTGAAGAAAATAGTAGATTTTGTTAAGTTTTTACTACTAGCTCTAGTGATAAACAAGAGAGAAGGAAGAGATTTGTGTTTGTTTTTCTTAAGTGAAATAAATGAAAAATAAAGTGAATAAAGGAGTGATAGTAGGTGATTTTCTTCCCCCTTCCATATGTTTAAATGACCTAGTAATTTTTTTTCTTCTTTCCTTCCCTTCATAACGAAACAATTTGTCTTACATTCCTACCACCACAAAATATCTAGATATTTTGCTAAAACACATCATTACACCATTTAATCACTCTTTCGCACATCACATGACTCATTTCTAGTCCTACTTTCAATGAAAAAAAAAAAGAATTTAATAGTACCATGTGATGTCGTAAAAGGTTTGTCGATCATAAATCGTCCAAAATTTGATTAAATTATTTCTCGATGAATTATTTTTATCAGATCACCAAAAATATTATTGTGGACATATTACTAACCCTAACAACTGCAAGAACTAGGGAAATTTTTTCTTTTTTGCAAACAAAGCCACTTTAAAATCTTGAATGATAAAACTGTTTGCTATGGTTAAAACATGTAAAAAAAAAAATTGTTTCCAATTTCTACTATTTTTACACTTAAGAAATTATAATTTTGGTATTTAAACTCATAAAATAAAAATGGATTTGTAAGAATCATCAACACGTTCAGTACAAGATACAATAAAACTATAGAAATTAGAGTTTTGAAAGTTATGGGTCTTACAAGATAGGTTATACATCAACATAATCACCGAAGAAGTATTGTGAGAACTACTTTGGATACTATGTGGGTTTTTTCCACTAGTAGACAATGCAAGACATAGGTTTCTTGTCCATAATCAAGGTAATCATTATCAATTTTCACCCATTGAGGAGAATCTACAGGATGTTGAAGCATTCCATTAATAATCCTTTCATTTGCATGTCATCTTAAGTGTTTTGCATCTTCCATATACGATATGTGCGTCTAAATCGTGGTATTATCAGAGAATACCATAATACTTTGGTTGGAGTTGTTGCTTTCTTCCTATATCGCAATACACTACATTTGATGATGCTTATTCATTAAGAATTAAGATATAAGATATAGTCATCAAAGCAAGCATGTATGCTCTTATAACTCATGCCAATTCGTTTCACTTCATAAGTTTGACTAAGAAGTACATTATCTTAAGGCAAAATATCTTTTAGCACTGTTAGTTAAGTTATAAACTTTATCAAGACCACCCATTGCATGCTTTTAGGTTATACAATTCCAAGACGACAAATATTTGTGAAGTTTAGTACATCCAACATACAACGATTCTATGCATCACTTACTAGCCTCTCAAACATTTTAGACAAATCAGGAAGATCTTCTTCAATTCCATTTACAATTTTGTCAACTCGATTGCACTCATTTTGTTTCCTGTGTCAAACTCATTGACGTATTTCTGACATTGCTCCTCACATAAGTAGAGTTAGTTTCTACTTCCCCATGCATTGTCCAACATGTATAAGTTTGATCAATTTCATAGCAGACTAAATAATCGTGCAACTCACTCGCACTAACATCTTTTCCATAACAACATTGGATACACATTGGAAAATTAATATTTCATTTTAACAACTCACTCAAGGAAAATCAATATCTCATTATAACATCAAATTATTTACGAGAAATAAGAAATACATTAATAACCACAAAACAATAACAACACAGTGTAATGCCATGTCTTCTTTTAAAAACTATATGATCCGAATATAATACATGTTATTGAGGGACTTCCACACATAAAATCATTCATACCAATGGGAAAAATAAACCAACCACAAATGCAAATTCTG
>PGTU02010895.1:0-11288 GCA_002896215.2 Cicer echinospermum | reverse complement strand
TATATTTTATATTTTTTTTAAATAGGCTAAACTATGGCTTTATATAAAAGGAAAACTAATAAATTATAACCAAATCTAATAAAATAATAACTGACAAGTCTGCACTGCAACAACCTTTCAAGAAAACAAAAAACATAAATGAATTTATAATTAGACTTTATCCAAGAAAATTCTAAAATCTTAAAGAATTTACGGAAAACAAAAAATCTTAAAGAATTTATAAAACTTATTTTTTAAGAAAGATTAAAATTTATTAAAATGATTATATGATATATAATGATCTGTTTTGTTTAAGATTTTTTAAAAATAATTTTATTTTATATTTTTAAAATGATTTTTATAAAATTTAATTATAAATAAAGAAGTTTTTTAGATTATTATTCAATTAACATAAGTTTGATATTCAATAATTTAGATTTTATATTTAAAATATTATAAAATTTACATTAAAAAAAATATTTTAAAAATAATTTTATAAAATACTTTTTTAAATAGCTTTTTATTTTAATTTTTTTTAAATTTTATTATTAAAAGGAATTGTAAAAAATAGACAAAGTACTTAAAAATTATATTTTAAGATAACTTATTCAACTAGTTTTTCATCTAAAACTTTAAATTTTAATTTAATTTTTAATTTTAATATAAAAATAAAATATCATAAAAAGTACTTTAATTTTTTTTAAACAATAGAAAAATTATTAATAATGTAGATTTAGAGTATCATACTTAAGCAAAATTGACTGTATAGACGTGATAGACATATTTTGGACACATCTTAGCAAATAATAATACTAGATGCGCTACACATCTCTTCTTGTCGGGTTAATGATTGCACCAACAGTTTTAGGTAAATATTGATTGTTCTTAAGCTCTCACAATAGCAATAATTGCTTTGTTACTTCCAAATTACACAAGTTGAATTGTCTGTATTACTACTCACAATAGTTGGCATTTGCTTTTCAAATATAAAAACTTCGAATGCAAAATACTTAAGTACATGTTTCAGAATTGGCATCTTATTCCCTGATCTTGAGATTTGAGGGGACCACAAATAATTAAAAACGATTCGAGAAAAAGGAATAAACATTTACGACAAGGAAACATAATTTATGGTAGTTTAAATTAAGAAAAAATGTGCCTTGAAAAAAAATCTATTAAATTGTGATCGAAAAACTCACAATATTAAATTAAATGATTATTATTAGTGGTAAAAGTAATAGAAGGAGTTGAACTATCGGTCAGATTATTAATCAGATTGATTTATTCAAATATATTTTCTATTTTTATTTTGGTTTGTATGATGTAAATTTTATTAATTTTAAAATGTTTATTTATTATTTGGTAGTAATCTTTATTATTATTAAAATTCTATTGTTAAATATATACTATTTTATTGAAATTTATTATTTTATTTATATTAATATTTAATTTATAATAATATTATATGTTTAATATTAATTTCAAATTTTATAATTTTTTTAATAAAGTTACTCATTTGTGGTCGCCAAAACGGTCACAAGTGGGATAATTTGTGGCATTTGAGCCATCCCATAGTGTGTTTTTTTCATCAATTTCATTCTTTGGGGCAGTCTAAACCTTCGCAATTAGAACAATTTATGGCAGTTTAAGTTCTCACAAATTTTGTGGCGTAGTTTTTTATTACAAATTTACGACTGTTTAAACCGTTACAAATAGTAACTAAAAAATCAACATTTGTAATGTCATAATTTTTTTTAGTTAAGTTATTTGTTATTGCTTTCGACTTAGACCCATAAATTTCCATGTTATGACTATTTTTTTTGCCCTTTGTGGGAATCTTTTACCACCACAAATAAACTGTTTTTTTGTATTGATTCTACTCTTAATAATCAAGTTTCAAATTCAAAATGTATATATGTGAATAAATGTAATAAAAGTATATTGTCATACAAATAATTACTACTATTAAATTATTATTATATTTAACTTTTACGATAATTATTGTAAAGTTAAATCTATAAAGACTTGTGATAGAATGCCATTGTTTTTACTCAAACACTGTATAATAATTAAACTTATAAAAGTATACCAACAACCTTATTTAGAACCACAATACTAATGACTGGATATAATAAAAACTCCCCCAACAACAAAAACTGCTTATAGCTACTATTTATAGCAATCATAGCATTTTTTTAATCTTAATTCTTTGATTTTTTGAGAAAAATATAAGATAATCTGATATTCACTTAAAAGATAAGTAAAATATGATCTATGCCCCTCTTTTGTACCAAAAAATAAAAATGATCTATAATTATTTTATTTAGTGATTGAATTTGAATACTACTTATTAATCTGAATTTAATTTTAATTTATTAATTTATTTAAGTTCTATAATTATTTTATTTAATTGTAGTTTCAATGCATATATTTATTCATCGTTTTATTCCTACAATTACCAAAATTTAGAAAGTTGTTCTCCAAATTTCTTAAATCTTTATTTTATCCACATGTGAGGTTGAGCCAGAAGTTTAGTATATGATGATGTGGCACATTACTTAGGTGAGTGAGACTAACTAACATGCATTCATTTCATTTCATCAAATTCAAATTAAAAATATCTAAAAATAAAATAAATCATTTTCAAAATTTGAATAATTTACCACAAGCATATTATAATAAACTTGGAAAGATAAGTTCTTTGGTACCTACAAAAGATGCTGATATTTTAAGACAAAATCAATGCAACATAATTTCAACTATATTTAAAAAAAAAATCCAAAATTCAAACTATTTAAGTATTAATTAAATATAAAAAAGAACGTGACTTTAAATTATTGAATACTATATATACGCAATTAAACTTTAAGGAGTGAATTCTCCATTTTAAAATACTAAATGTCGTATTTATCTCTAGATCTCCTTATTTTTTTCTTCTTGTGTGCAATTGCTATCAAGATATTTACCCCAATTTTAAAGGTGAGCAAAATATTAGAGATCTCAAATATTGAAGAATCAAAATCTCAAATTTAGTAATGGATGAGTCAAAACCTCAAATTAAATAAAATATAGACTTAAAATATGACTGATTATTTTTGTTTTAAGTGTTTGTTTTTAAAAAAATGAATTCTAATTTTTCAGAGTTCCATTAAAAAGTAAATAAAATATAATAAATTGAAGACAAATACTCCCCACTTATTTAACTTTAATTGAAATTAATTAATTATTTTTGTCTAGTTCGTTAGTTAATGTTTTGTTTTATATTTTTTTTTTATTCAAAATGTTTTGTTTGATTATTGGATTGAAAATGAATAAACTATATAATTCAATATATCCAGGTATAATAAATTAACCCACACTTTGTCAAAAATAAAAAAGATTAAAAGAAATATTTGGTTGAGTTGTACCAAAAAAGTGATATATTGAGAGTATAAAATACTTTAATTATATTTTCATATAGTTTTCTATCTATTATAATGAGCTTAATTGTTTAATGACAGCGAAAAATTTATATTATATTATACAATTATTTATATAAATAATTTTATAAATAATTGTTAATAAAAATTAAATATTTTTAAAGATTTAACAAAACGACTGAAATTGTAAACTATTAATATAACGAAATATTATAAAATTAAATTCTTATTATATTATATTTTTAAATCAAAAGTATTTGTTCTTGTAAGCCGTTTAAAATAATTTCATATTCTAAAAAATAAAAATAAAACTTAAGCCACGCTAGATTAATGAAAGCACGATTCTGTTAAAATAATGTGTCCACTAAATTATTTTATAGTTTTTACTTACATCACGTGTGAACAATACATTTGGTTGGTTGCTTTATCCTCACAATTCAAAACAATATGATTGTACTAATTAAGTTAATAAATTTAATAAAATAATAATAATTTTATTTTGGTGTTAAAAATTCATAATTTTAGGATTAAACAAGGTGTAGTAATCTTTTTAAAAAAATAATAATAAATAATATATTTAATTGTTATGCCTTTAAAAAAAGTTATATTTTAATTACATAACAATCATATATGTTAATGAATTTAGAGGTAATTTTGATAAGATTGATTTGAAATATACTAAATATTTGTATATCATTTGGATTTTAATTGCGCACGTGATGTTATTTTTTATGAACGTGTTTTTCCCCTCTTTTATATAAACGTGTACTTATATACTTACACTTTATGGGATGTATACGAATAAGAATATTGCGACGCCAAAAAATAAAATAAAATAAGAATATTGCGATTTTTTTACAAGAACGAGAATATTGCGTTTTTTATCAGAAGACTCGTGTCGCATGTCACACACCTTTCTTTATTAGATATATAATAATAGTGGATTTGATTTGTGTAAAATGAACATGACTCTAGAAGATAAAATAAGTATCTCTTTTGAACTTTAATATAAAAAAATATTCGGTGTAGCTTTTGGTCCTAATTATAAAATAAAGATACATATTTCAATATGCATTAATTGTTAGAATTCTGTTTTTATCTAATTTACATTTATTAAAAATTCATGATGTATTTGGAATGCCCTTCAAAATTTTCGAACATTATATAAGTTCATTGATCTTTTCAATTTTTTATATTAAAAATAAAAATAATATATTTATTAATAAATTAAAAATTATTATCTATTATTATATATATATATTATATATATATATATAATAATTTAATAATCAATATATGATTCTTCTAATTTATCGATTTATAGTTTTACATGAATCATATTCTGTAATAATATAATAAATTATCCATTTCTACCTTCTTTTCTCTTGGTGTAAACTTTAAGGTAGAATACAAAGTGGTCACTAATGGCCAATATAGTGAAACAAATAAAAATATTGATTAGACGGACGCGATGAGTGGTCAATTAAGTCAATCAAATAGATAATGAATTTAATATGTCTAATTTAAATTCACGAGGTTATTTTGTAAAATACCAACAAACATAGTATGCATATGTCCAGTATAGTTTTGAGGCGCCATGACAGTTGACACCCTTTAGAAGCACTTGCAGTTCTGGATCTCTTCAATGGGCCTCAATCTTATCTCTCCAATCTGAAGACTCCAGTAAAATTATCTTATCCTCTGTCGAAACTAGCCATTATTTGAAGAAAATAAAAATATATCTTCAAAAACTAAAATATTAATACTAATTAATAGGAAAAAAAAATCACACAGTAAATTAATGCAATACAATATAAGTGATATAACATATGATTAATAGTTATTTAAAAAAATGAGTTTGACAATTTATTAAAAATTAAATTCATTTGTAATTGATGTTGTGCTAATTAAACTTGTAATATTTTTTTCAAATCACAGCAAGAAAAATTGTTGTTATCGACGGCAAATTTTATCTTTACTCACAGAATGTCCGTAGGTAAACTAATATTATGTATGGATTATCCACGGACACCAGGTCATAGCTAAATCGCTCGTAGGAAAATTTTTACCAACATAAAATCAATGAAATACATTTACTTAAGGATTGTCTGTGGGTAGTATGACTCATCAAGACTCCGTGAGTAAAGTTACTCATAGATTCAATGTGGATAAAATCGTAGATACTTACTGCTAGAAAAGTCGCAAGTACCCACGAACCAATCGTGAAAAATTCTACTGTTTTATATTTGATATTTATAATTTTATCCATGACGTGTCCGTGGATAATGAAAAAATATTTTAATTCTATTTTTGTTTTTTTACAGTTTACTGTATTTTTTTAATATATATTTAAATAAATTTGTACGCATATTAAAACAATCATTTTCAAAACAAGTGAAATTTTTATATAAATAGTGTTTTCAATACATATCTTGATACCACAAGTTTCAAAATAAGGACAACTTACACTACTATAATTCTCAAAAATATAAGATGTCATGAGGTACGAGCACGACTTCCCTTCAACGCTAGAATGACCACTGGAAGAGACCCGGGACCAGATGAAATTTGAACACGATAATACAGGAAGATAATTACCCTTGAGAGAGCAGTATCATATATCAAGGCGGCATGAAGAAGAATGGTTTAGGTTTGTCTAGGTTGTCAATTTAATGAATGAGCTCTTTTGGTTTTGAGAATGAAGAGTTTTTTTGGTTGTTCACATAAAACCTTTTCTAAAAAACTTACACAAAAATTTTTTTTAAAAAAAAACTACCTACGAGAAAAAGAAACCATCTATGGAGAGAGTTATAGTAAAAATAACACAGGAAATTTCACATTATTTAAGTGAAGCCGCAATTTTTTTTCTCTTTATCCACAGTTTTTTTTTTAATTTTATTTACGAAATAATCTTCGAAATTAATTAAAAAATAAATAATTTATTTTATAAAAAATACACACAATTTTTCTTAGATAACAACTAATTTACTTATATGTAGGTAATTATATAAATATTTTCATGTAGTGAATGTAAACAATTAAATTATTTGTAAGATAGAATCAAATCTATCTACAAGGACTTAGGTCATTTTAAGTTTTTTCTTGACTAGAAGTTTTCTAATCACTGACTAGTTTTATTTTATTTTATTAACAAAATTACAAAAATTAAAAATCATGGGAGCTTGATTGATACATTGATAAGTTGAAGGATTTTGGTAATTACTTTATTAGCTAAAAGATAATGATCATTATATTAATTTTTTATATTTTTTCTTAAAAATATTCAACTTTCATTATTATTCGTAATAACTAATTTTAAAAAATTTTAAATGTCATTTTGTTAACATTTATAGTGATATTTAGTTATTAAAATTATTTAAATAATATTAGATAATAACTCATTTAGTTATTTTTTTGGTATTGCAACTCATTTAATTATTGATTTAAAGATCGTATATATTGGTGCATGGTTTATTTTTGACAAAGAAAAGATTATCGGTACATGGTTAATTGATAAGTGTATATATTCTCAAAATTATTATATTTATTGAATAGTATATTTTTGACGTTTCACCATCGAAGCAATGCAAGTGTCAGTCTCACATATACATAACAAAAGTTTTGGAATGCATTTTAAGTATTTTTGTATAATTCTTAACTTCAATTATATCTTTTGGTGTTATAATAAATTTTGAGAAAATTATGATTGATTAAATTAAGAAAACATACCAAAACCACATAAAAAATTCCCCATAACTTTTTCTAAAAAAGAGGAAATCTTTTGACCCAAGGAAGCTAAATCTGCTTCAGCAAGCGGGGTAAGCCCTTTGACAAAATAAGTTGCTTCGTTCAAATGATTTATTGAAATATTTATATATAATTATTTTTCTAAAAAATAATCGAAATCTGATTGTTTTTTTTTGTAAAATCTGGCCATATTAAACGATATTTTCAGTAGCTTCTAAGAAATAATATAATTTTATAATGTAAAAAAATAATTTTTTTTTTAAAATAGTTAACAAACAGAAATTAGATTGTACTCAACATAAAAATATAATATTGAACATATTAGCTATCATTTTTTTTTTCCTGTAAGTAAGCACGAATATGATTACTTGCTTTCAAACATCATTGTTAATTATTTTATAATTGAATGAAAGAAAGACATATACCTTAATTTGTTGATAAAATAGATGAAGGCGTGGAGGATTGAATTGCGGGGCAAATCTTCTTTGGCAGTGAGTTATTCTGTTTTACTAATTCATCATCTGAATAAGTTAACTACTGCCAAAGAAGTCATTGCCCTGTAATGCACCTACACATCACTATGATTATGATTATGATCCTTAACAAGCTACCTATCTTAGTTTTCATTTGACGATGAACAATTTCTGTTCTTGTCAATGTCTATATATATAAAGAAAATCTGTTGCTGATGATAATTAATAGAACCACAGATATGCATGCATATACTAGTTAATAAGCCAAAGGATATTCCAAGCACATCCTCTCTCTGTTTAGCAACTAGTCAATCTTAGAACAAGTGGGTCCATTCCATCAGTGGCAAAAAGCATCGAGAAAGAAGAAATATGATGTAGACAAGTCCTGATTTTTCTTTTTGTAAAGAATTGACGATGAAAGTAAATAACAAGAACCTCAATTGGAATTGTGCTGGCATATGCTGTTGCATCATGCATGGCTACTACTCCTTTGAGTGCATAATCCAACTTAGGTGGCTTCAAGCTATCATATATAGACTTGCATTTGTTTTTCAACAGAATTGGAGCTAGAAGTGTGATATGTCATTATGTGCTGTTGAGGATGGGTAGAGCAAATTCTTTAGCAAAGAGAAAGTTTACAAAGCTTTAACATGCATATGCTTCTGTTTGCCAAAGGAGATTATGCCCTGCCATTATTTACAGCTTTTCATTAAGACTATCAACATCATATTAATTACTTTTTAGTTCTTTCTTGTTTACTGATGCTTTTTCCTTTGAATTTCATGGTAATGGATATTTTGAAGAATGTTATTTTGTGTCATATGAAGATTGAAGACAAAAAAATCTGTTTGCAATATTGCTGAATTGCAAATGTACTGTTTATTAGTGTGCATATTACTGCACAAATTCTTATTCTATCCTTATTAATATCAATTCTTGAGAATTCTTCAAATTATGTAAAACCTATCATTCAATATATTCCAGTTTAAATATATTTGCATCAGTATGTTGTTTCTGTCTCAATTACTATGCTGTAAAGGAGACGACATCAAATAATCTCAAACAAAGGCTTGCAAATTTATCTGGCATTAGGCATTTGCATCTGGAACATAATTACTTCGGTGCATCTGAACAAATATATCCAAACAATATAACCGAATTATTATACAATTAGAAATTTTTAATCTCCCTTGACAGAAACTTGCTGAAGATCAACCAAGTAAAGCACTATTCATGACTCAGTCCATTGACAGGAGATTTCAAATCGTAGAGTAGTATAATGTATAATATGCGGATCTTTACATTATATTTACTATCACTTACTCATTTATCAACCTCTCAAGTGTAAACATTATCACTTCACATATGTCATTCTAATGGAAATTGAGATTTATAGCCAGTTATATATTTGTGCACATCATGCCGCCGTTGGGATCTTAATCGGACGGGTCTATAAAAAATGTACCTTTAATTATTTTTAAAGATTTAATGATATATCGAACTTACAATATTAGATCAGCATATGTTCGAAATCTCTGTGAAATGCAGGTCTGTTCTGGCACAATGAGCAACAATGTGCAATTGCGTCCAAGACCACAATTAACGAGACTCTTTTTGTGACATAATCTCCTTCTTAAAATTGACTTAATACATTAGATACATGAACTCGACTCTTATATATCAACGTTTAGTTCATGCATAGTCAATGTGACACTTAATCATTCACTTAAACCCAACATTTAATGCCGCAATTTTAAAAGTTTCATGTTAATTCATTGAAGGCAACATGTAGGTCTTTTATTGATTTTTTATGGATATTTTCTAATGAGATATTTTAGCGAAAGATTAAATTATGTTAAGTCCTTTAATTTAAAAGAATAAATTATAATTAAAAAATTTAAGGGACTAAAATATGTAACCTTTCTAATTTGGAGGATGAAAATGCTGATTTACTTGTAAATGAAGTCAAGTAATGATTATTCTTGGACATCTTTAAAGAGGGGTACAACAGTTGCCTAGTGCTTATATACTTTGTCTTCTGTCATGAGCAAGCTGTTGCCAGTATGCCATCCATGCATTATGGTCTCTATCCAATAAAATGACTCAAATCTGAGATACATGACATACACCGATGCATGCTAATTCACCAAACTTGTACAATAAGATTCATTAATTACTTCCTTCTCAAGTATAAACATTTTCCTTTTCTATACGACTTATTATCTTTCTTATTAGGCCCTATGTATCTCATTGTTTCTGCACATGTCATGCATATACATAACACAACTCTTACTATAGCTTCAAACACTGAAATTTATATAGATTCTTTGCATTACTATTATGTCCTTCCATTAAGCAGCCCCTCATACTTTAAAGGGTCACAAATGGGAGAATAAAATTTTCTTTCGACAAGAGCAGAATGAAAACTTTAACATAAAGGAGGTATCAAAGATAGCACAGCAATATTGAACTTTTCAGTACCATAGAATAACAATATTAAAAAGTGAAAAAGAAAAAGAAAATAGAATAAGCTTGCTTAGGAGGAAGATCCGGAAGTATGTGCTCTCACTTTATCTCTCTCCTCTGTGGTTTCAATTTATCCTTCTTTTTTTTTTTTTATATATATCAAAATTTCAATTTGAATTTTAAATATCTTTATTGATCTCTGTTGGATTTTGAGTTTCAAAAACTATTTAAAATTCACAATTTATGCCACCGAAGATATTACTGGGTTGAGTCGCGGACTAGGTCGCTCTCTTTAAGACATTTCGCGGCACTGCCCAAATTGTGCAAGACAGACTATCAACCACGAAGTCCCCAGGATAAAACAGCCCAGATTCACTGTATCGGAGTTCCACTGCACCGTGTAAAACCGTTCTAGTTACACCCTCAATATGGCAGTTAAAGCCACACTCAATATGACAGTTAAAGTCACTCTCAATATGGTACTATGACCATTCATAACTACGGTATAATAACCGCTCAAAAAGACAAAAAAAAACGAATGGACTGCGGCATAATAACCGCTCTAAAAACAAAGTGATTACAGCATAGCAACCGCTCTAAAAACAAAAGAACTACGGCATAACAACCGCTCAAAAAACTGAAAGAATTACGGCATAACAACCGCTTTAAAACCGAATGGACTACGGCATAATAACCACTCTAAAACCGAAGGGACTGCGGCATAATAACCGCTTTAAAACCGAAGGGACTGCGGCATAATAACCGCTTTAAAACCGAATGGACTGCGGCATAATAACCGCTTTAAAACCGAAGGGACAGAAAGAAAGGGGTGGCTCGTAAATTAGGCGAGCAGAATATAAGAGGGAGAAAAGAGAAAGTTGGGAAAAGCATCCAACTTTGGTGTACTTTTCACAATAGCTTGAAACTCATTATATAGTGATGGAAGCAAAGTCACATATGTTTTCTAAACAATGTGGGACTTTAGTATGTATAGAATTAAAACTACACAAAACATGATAGTTTTTCAAAGTGGGATTTCAAAAAATATTCTTACCAATGTGGGACTTGAATTTTAAAAAACAAGTTTCTTTCCACTTAAATTTACAAAAAATATTTCTTTCCAATGTGGGACTTCAACACATTTTTAAATTCACACTATAACATACACATGTTCCAACAATAACATACACATGTTCCAACAATC
>PGTU02010894.1:0-14093 GCA_002896215.2 Cicer echinospermum | reverse complement strand
TTCAATGGAGCCGCATACATGTATTGGAAACATAGGATGTTAATATTTCTAGAAGCTAGTGGTATTGATATTCTAGATGCCGTAGAAAATGGACCCTTCATACCTAAAATAACTGGGACTGGTGATTCACTAATCCCTAAACCCAGATCTGACTGGTCTGAGGATGATAAGAAGAAAGTAGGATATAATGCTAAGGCTAAGAACATAATAACCTCTGCATTATCAGCTGATGAATTTTTCAGGGTCTCAAACTGCAAGACTGCCAAAGAGATTTGGGACACTCTTATACAAACACATGAAGGAACTACTGATGTGAAAAGGGCCAGAACAAATACTCTCATGCATGAATACGAACTGTTTAGCATGAAGAAAGATGAATCCATTAATGACATGCAAACAAGATTTACTCACATAGTCAACAACCTAAATGCTCTAGGTAAGGAGATTGACAATGATCAGCAAATGAGCAAGGTGATGAGGTGTTTAACTAGAGAATGGCAGCCAAAGATCACTGCCATTGCAGAATCAAAAGATCTTAGCAGCCTGTCTATTGCAACACTGTTTGGAAAACTGAGAGAGCACAAGATGGAGCTTCATAGACTGAGTGAAGCTGAACAGACTAACAGGAAAACAAAAGGACTGTCTTCGAAAGCCCAAACGCACCAATCAAAGTCTGAACAAGAAAGCTGCTCAGATGAGTCAAGCAGTGAGACTGACGAAGAGCCTGAGATTGGTTTACTAGTCAAAAAGTTTAAAAAATTTCTGAAAAAGAAAGACAACAAGTTCAGAAAGCCATCAAGTTCTAAGACTAGTGACAGCAAGACAATCACCTGTTATGAGTGTGGTAAAACAGGCCATATAAAGTCTGAATGTTACAAGTTGCAAAACAAAAATAGGACTGCAAAGACTAAAGGCAAGGAACCAGCTCCCAAAACCAGAAAAGCATATATTGCATGGAATGACAACGAAGAATCCTCTGCCTCTTCAGAAGAAGAAGAAGCAAATCTATGGCTTATGGCAAACATCAGATATCAGAATCTGAAAGGAGGTAAGTCTTCAATCTAATCCATTCTTATGATGAACCTACATGGAGCATGAACCCTTGATGAAGCTGCATGATGTCAGTATGTAATTCTAATTAAACAGTAATAGTACAAATGAAAACCCTGAACCCAAATGAAAATATTGATTCTTAAGAAATGAGGACTGTATGAACAACTGAAAAAGATTCACATAAACAAACTGCCCAAGATGCATTGAACTTGCAAAAAAAATGTGCATCATTAAAGTCTGATTATTGAAGTTCACTAGTAGTAGATAAACTGAATGTTCATACTTAGCAACAGAGACATGCTTAATGAAAAATATGGTCTAGGGATATAAACCCAAATATGCATCGTTAAAAGAAATAACACTAGAGCCGTATATGTTATATGCAAAACAGAAAATGTCAAACATAGTCAGAAATCTGTTATTCCAAGAATGTGTATACATCTTTACTAAATCAAATCAACGTTCATCCTTTGATGGTACATGTCACTTCTGTTGCAGAAAGGGACATTTTGTTTCAAATTGCAAATTTAAAAAACTAGCCAATAGAGGATGGAAGCAAGTTTGGATAGCAAAGAAACAAATGTTTGAAACTGACCTTCCAGGACCCAATTTAAATTGGGTACCTAAAATTAAATTTTGATTGTGTGTTGCAGGTGTGCTTGACATCCAATAGGCATTCTTGGTACCTAGATAGCGGATGCTCAAAGCACATGACAGGAGACAAGTCAAAATTCTTGTCTCTAACATTAAAGGAAGGAGGTTTTGTCAAATATGGTGACAACAATAAAGGAAAGATAAGTGGTGTTGGTGACATAGGCAATGAGTCAACTGCAGTAATAAAAAATGTCTTGTACGTAGAAGGGCTAAAACACAATCTGCTAAGTATAAGCCAACTATGTGATAAAGGCTTCCAGGTAAGTTTTTCATCACAATCTTGTATAATTGAGCATAAAGATGACAAAGGTATAAAGTTAGTTGGTGATAGAATTAATAACATTTATATGTTAGATTTTAATTCTTTGCCTAGTATTATCTGCTGTTTGTTATCTAATTCAGATGAAACGTGGTTATGGCATAAACGTATAGCGCATATTCATATAGATCATCTAAATAGACTGGTTAGTAAACAGATAGTTATAGGACTCCCTAACAGGAAATTTACTAAGAGTCTAGGCTTGTGGTATCCTAAGGGATCAACCTGCACATTAGTTGGATATTCAGATTCAGATTTTTCCGGATGCAAACTAGATAGGAAAAGTACTTCTGGTACTTGTCACTTACTAGGAAACTCCCTTGTGTCTTGGTTTAGCAAGAAACAAACCAGCATTGCACTATCAACAGCTGAAGCTGAGTACATTGCAGCTGGAAGCTGCTGTGCACAAATCCTTTGGATGAAACAACACCTATCTGATTTTGGTGTTGATTTAGGGACTGTACCTATCTTGTTTGATAACACAAGTGCAAAAGCATACTAAGAATCCAGTGATGCATTCTTAGAACCAAAGCACAAAAGAAGACATCACTGTATAAGCGGACCCATTCAAATGGATCATTAAAGCTTGAATAATGTCCAAATACCCAGGCTGATCAAGGCTGGACTGAACCATCTTTACCAAAGCTTTGCCCAAAGAGAAAGCTTCTTTCATATTAGGATGAAACTATGATCTTAGATCCTAGTAGATCTGATCTTGTACCAAAATTCACAGGAAGCTTCTGGTGCTAAACTTTTCCCTTTACCAATCGATGCGGTAATCGATTGCCAGCTTGTATCCGTGAGTTTAAAGAATCGATTGCTGTTGCCCCAGACTTCAAAACTGGAACATTTTCCAGGACTCTACTAATAAAAAGGGGCATGATCGACGCGATTTCGATTTTGCTAAGAGATTTCTCCAATGGCTTCCTGAAGGATTCTCAAAGCTCGTCAAGACTGGCCACTCCATGGGAAGTCAATGATGGCAGTTCTGAGTTGAAGCTGCGGATGAAGGCTGGAAGTTAATCTTTTGATAGACACACTACTGTGAAGGACCTGATGGTTTACGGCTTTGTCGAAACTATTTCGTTGCCGATTGGTCAAATGAAGGTATATCATCGGATGCTTATGTACACTTTAACCCGGATACTGGTGCCCCGATCCGGAAACCATGCCGTCGTCCAGAAGCTGGATATACTGCTGTTGTGGGGACTGTCCAAAGAGCTCAAGATGAGCTGGACATGGATAGTGCTGAAACATATGATGGAAGCATCACAAAGCAAGCTTGTGCTGCCCTATCCCCAGTTAATCACCAAGATTCTGAGACATTTCAATGTTTCACTTGTCGATGAAGAATCTTCAAAAACCACCCTTGTTTTTGGTGAATCAATTGTCAATCAAATGCAATTGAAAAAGGTGAATGGTATCTGGATAAGGCCCCTACCAAATGCTGAACCATTTCAGCCTACTACGCAACAAGTTGTTGAGCCAGTAGCAACCCCTCCTGAGTTCTTAGCAAAGCTGCTAGAGTTTATGGAAGCTCAGGTGGTTCACAACGCTAAGATGCAAGAGTCAAATGCTCGAACGAAAGCTGCTTTGAAGACACTCCAGGCATCTCTGAACTCAGTTGTTCAGGATTTTGATGCGATACAAGTTCATTTAGGCATTAAGCTATCTTTTGAAGATATTGCGGATATAGGCCGTCAAGCAACAGAGGAACAAAATCCCACTACCCTACATAGTTCTGAACCTCATGTTGAGGAGACACCTGCTGAGGGTAATACAACGATCTCTACTGTTGATTATTATGACCTCGTAATTACAGAATATGACAGTCGTTATCAAATTAAAACAATATAGAAAACCGAATACGTCTAGCATACAATTAAGATCGAACATACAATCATACGATGCAAGATTTATTCAGATTCATACACAGATGATATAGCATAGCATACAAGATAAGAGTAAAAAGATATGGGATAGAATGCACCAAGGTTTATCCTGGTTCAGTTGTCAATAAGACAACCTACATCCAGTCCTGACAATCCAACTGGATTTCAGCTTTTTCTTCAATAGAAAGAATTGAGACTTGTTTACAGATTGTCCAATTTCCTCGAAACCTATCTATCTAACTCAATCTCTTTCCTATTGCTTAACCCCTTGATCGTTGCAGTCACTCGTCAGACTCACACAAGATCAAGTCCAGCTCCTTCTTGATGATCTTTACATCAACGAAGATCGCCACCAGTTTTCATACTGGATTTTCCACAGTTGTTTCTTTTTACAAAACTTTGTTTACAGAAAAGAAATAAAAGAAGTACAGAGTTTGTCTTCAATCTTGATCAATGTATCTCACACAATAATTTGGTTGTTCATTTGAGTGTTTATGAGATCATTGTCTTTTTCTCTCAAGAATTCTTTTTCAGCTCTCTTATTGATTATGAATAATCTTTTGGTCTTGATCTGAAAAAGCAATATCAGAATGTTATCAAAATGTTCTTAAGAGTTCTTCAGTGTTCTGAAGTATATTCAAGTGTTATCAAGTATTCTGATGTGTTATTGAGAGAATGATTGAAAACTGTTTATATAGTTTCTGAAAAACAACTAATAAATCGATTTACCAATCGATTCATTAAAGTGATAAAACAGGCCTAATCGATTTGCCAATCGATTATCGCGAGTCTTGTTTTTCTTGAATCTTGAAACTATACAAACCAATCGATTTCCCAATCGATTCTTTTAAAAACACTTTTCAGTAAATTATGTGCAGACTTATATGAATCGATTGCATAATCGATGTCAGGTGTTTTGTTCCAATAATAAAATCACACCAATCGATTACTTAATCGATTTACTAAGTCACATAATCGATTCACAAATACACATAATCGATTTGGCCACAAACTAAGAGTTCCCTGTGATTTCAAATATTTGTTTCAATCGATTTGCCAATCGATTGTGTTTAAAACAGGAACATAGCTAATTTCATGTTAATCGGAGTGCCAATCGATTTGGTATTATTTTTCTGAAAAGATCTTACCAGTTGTTTTAGTTTAATCGATTTCCCAATCGATTGATACCAAACTTAACATGATTGAATTTCTTACAATAGATTGTCCAATCGATTGTGTTTGTCACATGTCATGTTACTTTTGAAATATTATTTACGCAATCGATTTGTCAATCGATTAGCCTAGTAAATGGATTTTTCCTGTGACTTGCCCAATCAATTTCCCAATCGATTTGTTTCAATCAGTTTTTACTTTGTGATTTGCACAGTCGATGTGCCAATCGATTAGCCTACAAATCATATTGTCACTGACTTGCACAATTTTTATTACTGATTGTGCCAGTCGATTGCCTAATCGATTGTGTGACCACAAACAACAAGTTTCCTTACAACCCTTTTATGAAATCGATTTCCTAATCGATTTGCTCAGTAGATTTGATGATTTCTTGAGTTCCAAGCAATTGTCTCAAGTATCTAGGGTTGAGTTGTTGTTCCTGAAATCTTACTCAGTTTAAAATGTTAGATTTATCATATGATGTATGAACATTGTATGTTTGTTAATTATGTCAAAATTAGGATTAAGAGGACTAAAGTCCAACAATCTCCCCCCTTTTTGCATAAGTAACAAGCATACAATTTTAACTTGAGTTGAGCATTTCAAGACATAATATTAACAACATATATATTTTCATAGCATCATATGTACCATTATCAGATCATAAAATCAGAATGTCATAGCATCAGATCAGAGCATAAGTATACAAGCTATTTAACAATATCAGAGTCATTTTAATAAGGCCATATATTCTAAGAGTATCAATATTATGCATCAGTAAAAGTAAAGTTAATATTTTCCCTTTGTCAGTTAAGTGAAAAAGGCGAAAAAAATTTCTCCCTTGTTTAGTAAACATAAGCACTGGGGGTTGAATTCAGAAACCATGTGTATTCAGAGCACAAATGAGCATATTAAAAGATTATGGCAAATGATTTCGAGAGTAAATGAATAACGTTCTAAGGCTATATATTTCGCGAAATGAATACAACCAGTCATTTCAAAACACACATATCTAAACACCTATCTCCTAAACTGGCTGGTCCTCAATATTATCTAAGGAGACTGCAGAGACCGTTGATACCCTCAGCAGTGTCTCTCAACGTGTAGTTGCAGGACGATCTGGAGGTTGGGTTTGGTTCTCTGTGCTTGTCGACCGAGATGTCTGCTATATCTCAAATGACGCTTTATTGCTAAATGCGCTTGAATTGCATAACATCCTTAACACCTGAATTCAGGAAGTCTGGAGATCTTCAGATTAGATTCCATCCTAGCCTGTGACTCTTTGCATTGTTGGCATTGTGAGACTCTGAGCTTCTTTAATTCATTAAGTTTGCAACAACTCAAGAGGGGCTTATTCAGTAGCTGGTATGAGGATGAGGTTGAGCTAGTTCAACATTCGGCTGAGGTCTTATCCAAATACCATGCAACCTTTTCAATTGCATCTGGTTTACAATTGATTCTCCAAAAATTAGAGTGGTCTTCGAAGATTCTTCATTAACAAATGATACCTTGAAGTGTTTCAGAATCTTGGTGATCAGTTGTGGATAAGGTAGTACCGGCTTACTCTGTGAAGCCTCCAACATGTGCCTTAGCACAATCCATGTCCAGCTCATCCTGAGCTCCTTGGACAATCCCCATAGCAGTAGTATATCCAACCTCTGGACTACAGCATGGTTACCGGATCGTGGCACAAGCATCCGGGTCAGAGTATACATAAGCATTCGATGTTGGACCTTCATTTGACCAATAGGCAGTGAAATGGTTTCAACAAAGCCATCAATCATCAGATCCTTAACAGCAGTATGCCTATCAAACGATTCTTCCTATCCTTCGTCAGCAGTGTCAGCCTCAGAACTGTCGTCTATTGAAGTTCTATGAAATGGCAATCCTGAAAAACAGAAATCTTCAAAGACATAGATATCCTTTTCCCTTTAACCTGAGTTTGAATCCGTCTTCGTAGCTTGATGTTGAGTAGAATTGTCTTATTAGACCTTGGATACTATCAAGAGAAGAGGAGAGAAAACCTCAAGACCGTGAAACCTTAAGTGGTCTTGAAAAGTGAAACTTCTACATCAAAATTAAGAAAATCCAGAGTCCGACCCTCATGGATTTCCTTTTAAGAAAGGTCTGATGGAATGGTAGTCTTCTACCTCTTTTCCCTTAGATGCAGGAGCTTTCTTAGGGTGGCGTGTGTGAAGAAACTGTTTCTTCTTCTTTTCTGAGAGATTTCTTTCATGGCGTCAGCTCCATGAGCTTTTTCGTGGTGGTACGTCCTTCATTCTTTTTTGGAGTTCTCAATGTCTTGATTAACAGCAGTAAGCTCCTTGCCTTTATCCTTGGAAAGAATCTTATGTGTAGGATGGAACCCCTTCTTAGTCAGTGGTGGTGGTGAAGGTGGTTCGACAACTGATAAGATGATGGTGAGGATTCGTGTTTGAGTTTGCTTAAGTCGTGTCATAATTGTTAGTTGACGTGTGATTGATTGTAGTAGTAAACAGACGATTGCAGAAACAAGAGAGATAAGCAGAAATTTGAGAATTCTGGAGATGTAAGTGAAGAATTATTGGTAACTGTTCTATTTCACCCTTAAATGCGTAATCGATTGCCCAATCGATTATGTTTAACCGTTGCTGGGTAATGTCAATCGATTTTAGTAATTATTGCACTTCAACGCTAGTAAAGGAGATCACATGGTCATTATTGTAAATCGATTCAAATCGATTTCAGATTTTACTCATCGATGTCCAATCGTTTCTTTAAGTTGAAAGTGAACCTAGTCGTTTCCAAATCGACGCTCGGCAGGATAAAAAATCTGACTTTGAAGTCTGGGCCAACGCATCGATTCCCAAATCAATTTTGTAACAGTACCAGCTGGTATCGATTTTAACTGGAACGACTGCAAGCGAAGCTGTCTGTGAAAGGTCAGAGATCAGCTCACTAGATCATGATCCTAGTTTCATCCTTGATATGCAGGAAATTTCTCTGGTAGCTTTGGTAATTGTCGAGCCAGCTGTGTAGCTGTGTTAAATATTCGAGCTTAATGATCCATTTTTGAAAGTGATCCCTTATAATGATGTCTTGTATCAATGTGCTTGGTCTGGGTGCATCACTGGATTCTTAGTAAATACTATTGCATTTGTGTTATCACACATAATAGGTACTGTTCCATCAACACCAAAATCCAATAAGTGTTGTTTCATCCAAGAATCTGAGCACAGATAGCTCCAGCTGCAATGTATTCAGCATTCAGCAGTTGATTACCCGAGCCACATCGCTAGTCTGTTTCTTGCTTAAACCCGACACCAAGGACGTTCCAAGAAATGACACGTTCCAGACGTGCTTTCTCCTGTCCTAGCCGTCTGATCCGGACAACAAGTCCTCGACCTCCTGAGTAACCAACTAAGGTACAGGTTGATCCCTTAGGATACCACAAGCCTAGACTCTTAGTTCCTACTAGATATCTGAAAATCCTCTTAACTGCACTAAGGTGAGACTCCTTAGGATTTGATTGGTATCTTGCACACATACAAACACTGAACATGATGTCAGGCCTGCTTGTTGTAAGATAGAGCAATGATCCTATCATACCCCGAAACCTAGTAACATCTACAGGTTTACCTTTCTCATCTCTGTCTAAGTAATTTCCTTGACTCATGGGAGTATCAATGGACTTAAGGTTTTCAAAACAAAATTTCTTTATCAAATCATTACAGTATTTAGTTTGACTAATGAAAATGCCTTGCTTGCTTTGGTTAATTTGAAATCCCAAGAAATAAGATAGTTCACCCATCATTGACATTTCAAATTTACCTTTCATTAAATTTTCAAATTCTTTGCACAACTTATTGTTTGTAGATCCAAATATTATGTCATCAACATATACTTGGACAAGCAAGATATCATTTCCAGTAGTTTTTGTGAAAAGAGTCTTGCCAACATTTCCTCTTAAAAAGTTTTGTTGAATAGGGAAATTGCTGAGCTTCTCATACCAAGCTCTTGGAGCTTATTTTAACCCATAGAAGGCCTTTGATAGCTTATACACATGATTAGGAAAATCAGGATTTTCAAAACCAGGTGTTTGGCTAACAAAAACTTCCTCTTGAAGGTCACCATTGAGAAAGACGCTTTTCACATCCATTTGATAAAGATTAAAGTCCATTATACAAGCATAAGCAAGAAGGATTCTAATGGCTTCTAACCTAGCTACAGGGGCATAGGTTTCATCAAAATCTATTCCTTCCTCTTGACTATAACCCTTGGCTACTAGCCTAGCTTTGTTTCTGGTTATAACTCCATTTTCATCTAATTTGTTCCTGAAGACCCATCTTGTTCCTATGATGTGCTTACCTTCTGGTTTAGGTACTAAACTCCACACCTTGTTTCTCTCAAACTGGTTTAACTCCTCTTGCATAGCAAGTATCCACTCACTATCTAACAGGGCTTCCTTAATGTTCTTAGGTTCAATCTGAGATACAAAGGCTGTAAAGTTACAAAACTGTCTAAGGTTCTTCCTAGTTGCAACACCTTTAGAGATATCCCCTATAATGTTATCTATGGGGTGGTTTCTGTTGAACTTCCATTCCTTAGGTAAATCACCAGTTCTTATAGGTTCTACACAGTCAGTTCTAGTTGGAGGAACAGCTACAGGTTGTTCTAATGGTTCAGATTCTACAACTTCATCCAAAAAGTCATCAACCATAGGAGGAGTTTTGTTCAAGTTTTCTGCAAATAATTCATCAAACTTTACATGAACTGACTCTTCTATGGTCTTTGTTCTTTTGTTGTAGATTCTATAGCCCTTACTGGTTTGAGAGTATCCTAGAAAAATACCTTCATCTGCCTTAGGGTCAAACTTTCCTAGGTGTTCTTTGCCATTGTTCAACACAAAGCACTTACAACCAAAGATTCTAAAGTAGGAAAGGTTTGGTTTTCTACCCTTGTACAGCTCATAGGGGGTTTTTCTAAGCAGGGGCCTAATGAGAACTCTATTGACAACATGAGTGGCTGTACTAATTGCATCTGCCCAAAAGTACTTAGGTAGGTTAGAGTCCTTAAGCATAGTCCTAGCTAACTCTTCTAAGGATCTATTTTTCCTCTCCACTACCCCATTTTGTTGTGGTGTCCTAGGGGCTGAATATATGTGGTTTATTCCATGTTGTTCACAATAAGTTTGAAAAGAATTATTTTGGAATTCACCTCCATGATCACTTTTAATTGATACAATTTTCTGGTCATTCTCATTTTGAACCAAAGTAGCAAATTTTTTAAAAGTTGAGAATGCATCACTCTTGTGAGCCAGAAAATATGTCCATGTGAACCTGGAATAGTCATCAACCAACACATATCCATAAAGGTTACTTCCAAAGCTCTTCACTTGAGCAGGTCCAAAAAGGTCCATGTGTACTAACTGCAAAACCCTATTGGTTTTGACCATATCTATAGAGGGAAAAGAAGTTTTAACTAGTTTGCTTCTCTCACAGGAGTCACAAAGTCTATCCTTAGTAAACTTCTTGTTAGGGAGACCTATAACTAGCTGTTTGCTAACCAGTCTATTCAAATGATCTATATGAATATGCGCTATACGTTTATGCCATAACCAAGTCTCATCTGAATTAGATAACAAGCAGCATATAGTACTTGGCAAAGAATTAAAATCTAACATATAAATGTTATTAATTCTATCACCAACTAACTTTATGTGTTTGTCATCTTTATGCTCAATAATACAAGATTGTGATGAAAAACTTACCTGGAAGTCTTTATCACATAGCTGGCTTATACTCAGCAGATTGTGTTTTAGCCTTTCTACATACAAGACATTTTTTATTACTGCAGTTGACTCATTGCCTATGTCACCAATTCCAATAATCTTTCCTCTATTGTTGTCACCATATTTGACAAAACCTCCTTCCTTTAATGTCAAGGACAGGAATTTGGATTTTTCTCCTGTCATGTGCTTTGAGCATCCGCTATCTAAATACCAAGAATGCTTAGTGGATGTCAAGCACACCTGCAACACACAATCAGAATTTTATTTTAGGTCCCCAATTTAAATTGGGTCCTGGAAGGTTAGTGTCAAAAATTGATTTCTTTGCTATCCAAACTTGTTTCCATCCTCTATTGGCTAGTTTTTTAAATTTGCAATTTGAAACAAAATGTCCCTTTCTGCAACAGAAATGACATGTACCATCAAAGGATGAATGTTTGTTTGGTTTAGTAAAGATGTCATACATATTCTTTGAAATAGCAGATTTCTGACTATGTTTGACATTTCTGGTTTGCATATAACAAATACCATATCTATTGTTATTCCTTTTAACATGCATATTGGGTTTATATCCTAAACCAGATTTTTCATTAACATGTCTTTGATTGCTAAGTATGACATTCAGTTTATCTTCACTACTAGCAAACTTCAATAAATCAGATTTTAATGATGCAACATTTTTTTCAAGTTCAATGCATCTTGCAGATTTGTCATGTGAATCCTTTTTCAGTTGTTCATACAAATTTTCAATTTCTTTATGATCATTTTTCATTTGCTCAAGCATTTTCTTTGTACTTATCAACTGTTTAATAGAATTCACATACTCATCATGCAGTTCATTGAAAGCTTCTTGTAGTTCATCATAAGATGGATTAGATTGTGAACTAACCTCATTTTCTGATTCTGAGTCGATATTTGCCATAAGACATGAATTTGCTTCTTCTTCATCTGAAGAGGCAGATGATTCTTCGTTGTCATTCCATGCAACATATGCTTTTCTGGTTTTGGTGACTGGTTCCTTGTCTTTAGTCTTAGCAGCTCTATTTTTGTTTTGTAACTTGTAACACTCAGACTTTATGTGACCTGTTTTACCACACTCATAACAGGTGATTGTCTTGTTGTCACTAGTCTTAGAACTGGATGGCTTTCTGAATTTGTTGTCTTTCTTTTTCAGAAATTTCTTAAACTTTTTGACAAGTAAACCAATCTCAGGCTCTTCATCAGTCTCACTGCTTGATTCATCTGAGCAGCTATCTTGTTCAGTTTTTGATTGATGCGTTTGGGCTTTCAAAGACAGTCATTTCTTTTTCCTGCTGTCTTGCTCTGACTCATCTAGTCTATGCAACTCCATTTCGTGCTCCCTGAGCTTTCCAAACAGTGTTGCAGTGGTCATTTTTGCCAGGTCTTTTGATTCAGCAATAGCAGTTATTTTGGGTTGCGATTCTCTTGTTAAACACCTCATGATCTTTCCAATTTGCTGTTCATTTTCCACTTGTTTTCCCAGGGCATGAAGGTTGTTTATAACATGTGTAAACCTAGTCTGTAGATCACTTATTGATTCATCTTTCTTCATGCTAAACAATTCGTATTCATGCATGAGTGTATTTACCCGAGCTCTTTTCACGTCTGTGGTGCCTTCATGTGTTTCCTGAAGAATGTCCCACATTTCCTTTGCTGATTTACAGTTTGATACCCTGAAGAATTCTTCTGCACACAAAGCAGATGTTATAATATTCTTTGCTTTAGCATTATATCCTACCTTCTTCTTATCATCCTCAGACAATTCGGATCTGGGTTTGGGGATCAGTGATGACTCTTCATCATATGCATATTTTCCCACTATTTTAGTCTTATTTATCCTCAATCATTAGTTAAATTAAGGATTTATTTGATATATTTTGTTGATTTTTGTTCTTTGAGTTGATAAAATGTTGTGTTTTTATTTCGTTGATTAAGTAGGAATTTGTCGTAATTTTACATTGCGTTTTGTTTTAGTGCAGTGCTGAATTTTGGTGAGAAATCAACATGACATATGTAGAGTATTTCAGCCATATCTGGAGTTGTAGATGTTCAATTGGAGTCAAACCAAGTGCACATGAAAGCTACGATCCATAGCTACAACTTTCATGAAGACACCGGAACCAAATGCAGACTCGAAAGAGGAGGAAAATGTAATATACGCCGGACAGAAGATGCTGAGCGCTGGAGCGCGCCCAAGCGCAAGCCAAGCGCTTTTTCCCAGCATTCGCCACTGTCGATACGCGCCCGAGCGCGACCAAGTGCAAGCCAAACGCTTTTTCCAGCATCTGCTACTGCCCAAACGCGCTGGAGCGCGTTTTTCCGCGCCTGGGCGCGCGACCCGCACCAGCAACCATATAAACGCATATTTTTACTGTTTTAGGTATCTTTTTCACTATTGGGAAGTTGGGAGACTTGTGCCCTAGCATAGAAACTCAAAGACGGCCGTTTCTAACAACATTAGAGCAGTTTTATCAAGAATCATTCATGAATCCTTCTTGTAATTCTTCTCTAATCTCTATCTCTTTTATCTCTGTCATGAGTAACTAAACCCTATTTGTTAGCGATGAGTGTAACAAGATGAAACCCTTATTTTTATGATTTGATTTCTAGTTATATGAATGAGTTTATTGAATTATTTTTCTCATCTCTTTGCTTAATGCTTTTTATTGCTTGATCAACATTAAAATGTTCTACGATTTGTATTTTGAAACGGAAGTGGACTTTACAAATGCTTGAGATGAGAAATTCATGAATTTGTAGTCTAGACATAGGTGCAGGTCATGAAACCAATTAAATTAGTTACAAAGCAATAATTTACAAGAGAATTTCTAGACGATAATGCTTAATTCTAATCTTAAATCTACTAAGGAATTAGGGGTTACTTTGAAATTAAAGGTTATGTCAATAAGACATTAGGGCAAGAATAATAAAGAGAATTCGGTAATAATTCAATAAAGGAATTCAATAACTAGGATCAAATTAGAAACCAAGGTTGGATTCGAAGTGAAACTCATCCCTGACATTTTTCTCAATTTATAAAAGATCAATTTTACTACTGTTGTCAATTTTAAATATTATTTCAATCAACTTGGGAACCTTTTGTTCAATTTTAGTAACTAAATATAATTCAATAGTAAAACACAATCCTTGAGTTCGACACTCGGTACTACCGTTTTATTATTACTTGCAACGATTCAGTACACTTGCTGAAACG
>PGTU02010891.1:0-19785 GCA_002896215.2 Cicer echinospermum | reverse complement strand
TTGAGTCTGTTTTACACGGGCCATATCAATAATTTGGTGTAGATTCGAAGTAGGTAGAATGTAGAATGCAGATTCAAACAAATGCAGAGACAGAAGAATGAAGAACACAAGAGAAAAGCAGAGAAAATATGGAAAACAGAGTGCAGAAATCGATTTAGAACTGTTCCTATTTATACTCTTGACCTTGTAAATCGATTTCCCAATCGATTAGGTTACCGTTGCTGGGAATCCTCAATCGATTCAGTAATGATGAAGTTCCAACGGCTAGTAATTTTGGAGTAACGGTCATATTTCAAATCGATGTTCAAATCGAATTCCAGTTTTACTTAATCGATTCCCAAATCGATTGTCTTAAGGTTGAATACTTAACTAATCGATTTCCAAATCGATGCTCGTGAAGGTTAAAAAAAATTTTCTGAAACTTTGAATCCTGGGCTAAAGTAATCGATTCCCAAATCGATTTTATAAACCATTTACCATGCTGGTAATCGATTTCCAAATCGATTTAACTGGAAAACATTACTGAAAAGTACCAGAATCAACAAAAACTCATACTTCACTAGGATCAATGATCCCTAGTTTCATCCTTATATTCAAAAAACTTTCTTTTGGCAATGCTTTTGTGAAGATATCAGCTAATTGTTCTGTAGTGTTCACATACTCAAGTTTGATAACTCGATTCTGAAAGTGGTCTCTTATGAAGTGATGCCTTCCCTGAATGTGTTTTGTCCTTGAATGCATTACTGGGTTCTTGGTTATGCTGATAGCACTTGTGTTATGACACATGATCGGCACTGTTCCCAAATCGACACCAAAGTCCATTAAATGCTGTTTCATCCACAGAATTTGAGCACAACAGCTCCCAGCTGCTATGTATTCAGCTTCTGCAGTAGACAATGCAATACTTGTTTGCTTCTTACTGAACCAAGACACTAGAGAATTACCAAGCAAATGACAAGTTCCTGAAGTACTTTTCCTGTCAAGTTTACAACCAGCAAAGTCTGAGTCTGAATAACCAATCAATGTACATGTTTATCCTTTTGGATACCACAAACCAAGACTTTTAGTACCTACCAAGTATCTGAAAATCCTTTTGACTGCACTAAAGTGAGATTCCTTCGGATTCGATTGATACCTTGCACACATACAAACACTAAACATAATATCTGGTCGGCTTGCTGTAAGGTAGAGCAGAGATCCAATCATACCACGAAATCTAGTAACATCTACAGGTTTACCTTTCTCATCTCGGTCTAAGAAATTTCCTTGACTCATGGGTGTATCAATGGACTTAAGTTTATCAAAGTTAAATTTCTTTATCAAATCAGAACAATATTTAGATTGACTAATGAAAATGCCTTGCTTGCTTTGGTTAATTTGAAATCCCAAGAAATATGACAGTTCACCCATCATTGACATTTCAAATTTACCTTTCATTAAATTTTCAAATTCTTTGCAAAGTTTATCATTTGTTGATCCAAATATTATGTCATCAACATAAATTTGGACCAGCAAGATGTCATTTTCAGTAGTTTTTGTAAAGAGTGTTTTGTCAACATTTCCTCTTGAAAAATTTTGTTGAATGAGGAAAGTGCTGAGTTTCTCATACCAAGCTCTTGGAGCTTGTTTTAACCCATAGAGGGCCTTTGAGAGTTTATACACATGGTTAGGAAAATCTGGATTTTCAAAACCAGGTGTTTGGCTAACAAAGACTTCCTCTTGGAGGTCTCCATTGAGAAAGGCACTCTTCACATCCATTTGATATAGATTGAAGTCCATGATACATGCATAAGCCAATAAAATTCTTATGGCTTCGAGTCTAGCTACTGGGGCATAGGTTTCATCAAAGTCTATTCCCTCCTCTTGACTATAACCCTTTGCAACTAATCTGGCTTTATTCCTAGTTATCACACCATTCTCATCTAACTTATTTCTGAACACCCACCTAGTTCCTATAACATGCTTACCCTCTGGCCTAGGTACCAAGTTCCACACCTTGTTTCTCTCAAACTGGTTTAACTCCTCTTGCATAGCAAGTATCCACTCACTATCTAAAAGGGCTTCCTTAATGTTCTTAGGTTCAATCTGAGATACAAAGGCTGTAAAGTTACAAAACTGACTAAGGCTTCTCCTAGTTGCAACACCTTTAGAGATATCGCCTATAATGTTGTCTAAAGGGTGGTTTCTGTTGAACTTCCATTCCTTAGGCACCTCACAGGTTTCTATAGGTTCTACAGGGTCTGAACTAGTTGGAGGGTCAGCTATAGGTTGTTCTAGTGGTTCAGATTCTACAACATCATCCAAAATGCCAATAACCTTAGAAGGAGTTTTGTTCAAGTTTTCTGTAAAAGATTCATCAAACTTTACATGAACTGACTCTTCTATGGTTTTGGTTCTTTTGTTGTAGATTCTATAGGCCTTACTAGTTTGGGAATATCCTAGAAAGATACCTTCATCTGCCTTAGGGTCAAACTTTCCTAGGTGTTCTTTGCCATTGTTCAAAACAAAGCACTTACAACCAAAGATTCTAAAGTAGGACAGGTTTGGTTTTCTACCCTTGTAAAGCTCATAGGGTGTTTTCCTAAGCAGGGGCCTAATGAGAACTCTATTCACAACATGGGTGGCTGTACTAATTGCATCTGCCCAAAAGTACTTAGGTAGGTTGGAGTCCTTAAGCATGGTCCTAGCTAACTCTTCTAGGGATCTATTTTTCCTCTCCACTACCCCATTCTGCTGTGGTGTCCTAGGGGCAGAATATATGTGGTTGATTCCATTTGATTCACAATAATTTTGAAAAAGATCATTTTGGAATTCACCTCCATGATCACTTTTTATTGAAACAATTTTCAGATCATTCTCATTTTGTACTAAAGCAGCAAACTTTTTGAAAACAGAGAATGTATCACTTTTATGAGCTAAAAAGTAAGTCCATGTGAATCTAGAATAATCGTCAACCAGCACATATCCATACAGGTTTCCACCTAAACTCTTAACTTGGGCAGGTCCAAAAAGGTCCATGTGAACTAGTTGTAAAACTCTATTTGTTCTAACCAAGTCTATAGAGGGAAATGGAGTCTTAACCAGTTTACTCTTCTCACATGCATCACACAGTCTATCTTTAGAGAACTTCCTATTTGGTAGACCTAAGACTAACTGTTTGCTGACAAGTTTATTCAAATGATTTATGTGTATATGAGCAATTCTTTTATGCCAAAGGCATGTTTCATCTGAGTTGGATAACAAGCAGCATATTGCACTTGGTACAGAATTGAAATCCAACATGTAAATGTTGTTAATTCTGTCCCCAATCAGCTTTATGTGTTTGTCATCTTTATGCTCAATAATGCAAGATTGTGATGAAAAACTTACTTGAAAACCTTTGTCACATAGCTGGCTTATACTCAGTAAGTTGTGCTTTAATCCTTCAACATATAGCACGTTTTTTATTACTGCAGTTGATTCATCGCCTACATCACCAATTCCAATGATTTTTCCTCTGTTGTTATCACCATATTTGACAAAGCCTCCTTCCTTTAATGTCAGGGACAGGAATTTGGATTATTCACCAGTCATGTGCTTTGAGCATCCGCTATCTAGATACCATGAGTGTTTCGTGGATGTCAAGCACACCTGCAATACAAAATCAGAATTTTGTTTTAGGTCCCCAATTTAAATTGGGTCCTGGTTGGTTAGTGTCAAACACAGATTTCTTTTCTATCCAAACTAGCTTCCATCCTTGATTGGCTAATTTTTTAAATTTGCAATTAGACACAAAATGTCCCTTTCTGCAACAGAAATGACATTTGCCATCAAAGGATGAATGTTTATTTGGTTTAGTAAAGATGTCATACATACTCTTAGCAATAGAAGATTTTTGACCATGTTTGACATTTCTGGTTTGCATATAACCAATACCAGATCTGTTTTTATTTTTTCTTTTGACATGCATATTTGGTGTATATCCTAAACCAGATTTTTCATGAACATGTCTTTGATTGCTAAGTATGACATTTAGCTTATCTTTACTATTTGCAAAATTTAATAAATCAGATTTTAATGATGCAACTGTATTTTCAAGTTCAATGCACTTTGCAGATTTTTCCTGTGAATCCTTTTTCAGTTGTTCACATAAATTTTCAATTTCTTTATGTTCAACATTCATTTGTTCAAGCATTTTCTTTGTGCTTAACAACTGTTTTATGGAATTCACATAATCATCATGCAGTTCATTGAAAGCTTCTTGTAGTTTATCATATGTTGGATTAGATTGTGAACTAACCTCATTTTCTGATTCTGAATCTGTATCTGCCATGAGACACAAGTTGACTTCTTCTTCATCAGAAGATGCAGAGGATTCATCGTTATCATTCCATGCAATATAAGCTTTTCTGGTTTTGGTGACTGGTTCCTTGCCTTTTGATTTTGTAGCTCTATTCTTGTTTTGCAATTTGTAGCATTCTGACTTTATGTGACCAGTTTTACCACATTCATAGCATGTAATGGTCTTGTTGTCAGTAGTCTTGGAGCTAGATGGTTTTCTGAACTTGTTGTCTTTCTTCTTCAGAAACTTCTTGAATTTCTTGACAAGCAACCCGATTTCCGGCTCTTCAGATTCACTACTGGATTGATCTGAGCAGCTATCTGATTCAGTTTTCGATTGCTGGGCTTGAACCTTCAGGGATAGTCCTTTCTTTTTGCGGCTTTCCATTTCTGATTCATCCAGTCGATGTAATTCCATTTCATGTTCCCTTAGTTTTCCAAACAAAGTTGCAGTCGTCATCTTTGCTAGATCTTTAGATTCTGCTATGGCTGTTATTTTTGGCTGCCACTCTCTGGTTAGACATCTCATTATTTTTCCAATCTGCTGTTCGTTGTCCACTTGTTTTCCCAATGCATGAAGATTATTCACAATGTGTGTGAATCTGGTTTGCAGATCACTGATGGATTCGTCCTTTTTCATGCTGAATAACTCATATTCGTGCATAAGTGTGTTTACGCGAGCTCTCTTCACATCTGTGGTTCCTTCATGTGTTTCTTGAAGAATGTCCCACATTTCTTTTGCTGACTTGCAGTTTGACACTCTAAAGAATTCTTCTGCACAAAGAGCAGATGTTATAATGTTCTTAGCCTTAGCATTATAACCTACCTTTTTCTTGTCATCGTCTGACCAGTCGGCTCTAGGCTTGAGAATCATTGAGTCATTCGTTCCTGCAATCTTGGGAATATATGGACCATTTTCAACAGCGTCAAGGATGTCTATGCCACTGGCTTCCAAGAAGATTAGCATCCTGTGCTTCCAGTACATATAAGCTGTTCCGTTGAAAGCTGGAGGTCTTGCTAACGATGCGCCTTCTCCCAGAAAATCGTTTGAGGCCATAGTGCTTTTATGAGTGTTACCTCTCGAAAAGTTAGGCTCTGAGGCCAATTGTTGGTTGGTACGACCTCGTAATAATCGGAATATATCAGAATGTATCAGTTCTTTATGAAATTAAATCAATTTCATACACACAGCGGAAATTAAATTGTGGCATACAAGATTAGCAAGTTCTGTTAGATTGATATGAGATTAACCAAGATGCATACAAGTCAAATTATCAGATTAAACAATATTACTTATCACAGAATATGTTTAACATGCATCTAATATTAATCACATATACAAATATATCAAGATAGAAAATTAAAGGAGTTAAGGGTTAGAGAAGATTGCACCAAGAATTTATACTGGTTCAGTTGTCAACTTGACAACCTACATCCAGTCCTGCAAATCCAAACGGATTTCAGATTTTCTTCTCCAATAGAAAGAATCAATTACAGATTGTCCAGTTTCCTCCCCGAAACCTATCTATCTTAATGATCTCTTTCCTATTGATCACCCTCTGATCCTTGTAGATACTCAGCAACCTAACACAGAATCAAAGTACAACTCTTTCTTGTTGAGCACTCTCACCCAAGAAAGTAGTCACCAGTTTCTAGCTGGATTTTCCTCGCTTTCGTTTTTGTTTCAAAGAATTATTACAAACAGAATTAAGAAGAACAAAAAGTAGTCTTCAATCTTGGTCAATATGGCTTCTCACAATTCTGGATATTCAAAGATTGTTTATGAGAACCCTTGTCTTTCAAGATCACTTTTCCAGCTATCTCATTGATTGTTGATAATCTTCTTTTTCTTTGATCTGAAAAAGTAATCTCAGTGTATTAACCAAGTGTTATTGTATATCAAGAATATTCAAAGTATATTTCAGATTGTTATCATTATTATTCATATTTTGAAAGAATGATTGAAGACAGTTTATATAGTTTCTGAAAAACATATTAATCAATCGATTTACCAATCGATTTCGTAAAGTGATAAACCAGTCTAATCGATTTGCCAATCGATTATCGTGTGTCTTGTTTTTCTTGAATCTTGAAACTATATAAGCCAATCGATTTGCCAATCGATTCTTTAAACAACAATTTTTCAGTAATTATGTTAAGACTGATATGAATCGATTTCGTAATCGATTGCAGATGTTATGTTCAAACTGAAACACATATCAATCGATTGCGTAATCGATTTATCAAGTCTTCATAATCGATTAACAAATACTTAAAATCGATTTGGTCACACGCTCAGAGTTCACTGGGTTTTCAAAAGGTTCTGTCAATCGATTTGCCAATCGATTGTGTTTAAGTCAGTGACTCAGCTATTTTGATACTAATCGACGTGCCAATCGATTTGTATGTATTTGTCTGAAAATGTTCTTACCTGGGATTTAGTTCAATCGATTTCCCAATCGATTGCAACTAAATTTAACTTGATTGAAATTTTACAACATAGATTGTCCAATCGATTTGTATGTCACAGGAAAAGTTATTTTGCAAGTGATATTTAAGCAATCGATTTGCCAATCGATTACCCTTAAAACTGGGGTATCACTGTGACTTGTCCAATCGATTTCCCAATCGATGTATTTCAATCAGGTTTACTTTGTGAGATGTATAATCGATTTGTCAATCGATTACCCTCAAAACTGGGGTGCTACTGACTTGTGCAATTTTCATTTCTAATTCAGTCAGTCGATTGCCCAATCGATTATACCAACACAAACAGTTGTGTTTCCTTACACCCTTGTTATGAAATCGATTTCCCAATCGATTTGCTTCAGTCAAAAGTCAACTTTTGTTGATTTCTTGTGTTTCAAGCAACCTGTTCCAAGTGTGTAGGATTTGATTGTTGTTCCTGAAATCTTGCTCAATTCAAATATTAGATTTATCATGTATTGTATGAACATTGTTGAATTATTAATTATGTCAAAATTAGGAATCAAAGGATCAAAATCCAACAATCTCCCCCTTTTTGGCATAATTGACAATTCATACAATTGTAACTTGAGCATTTCAAAACAACAAGCATAAGTGTATTATAAACTACATTATTAATTATTATTTCGTATCAGAGCAATCAGAGCAAAAACAACATCAGATAAAGATAATGCAACTAACAAGTTATAATTTTTCTCCCCCTTTGTCAGTTAAGTCAAAAAGGCAGAAAAAACAATTTCTCCCCCTATGTTAAAGAACATATGCATTGAGGATGAAATCATATAACATAGTGCATCAGAAACAAATGAAGTTTATATGTATCAAGTCAAAATCAATCAATGCAATTAATGAGCAACTTAGATGATTAAGCCAAATGATATAACATTTATAAAAATTCATCATACATCACAGAATTATAACAGGTCAGAGCAAAACAGTATGAAACCTAAGGGTCCTAATCACCTAGTGTAGGCTGGTCCTCACTATCATCTAAGGGAGAGGTTGAGACCGCTGTATTAACCTCAGCAGGTGTCTCCTCACCGTGAGTCTCAGGGTTATCTAGGGGGTTTGGGTTAGGTTCATCTGCAGCTTGTCGACCAATATCCGCGACGTCTTCAAATGACAGTTTGATGCCGAGGTGTGTTTGAATCGCATCCACATCGTGAACAACTGAGTTCAAGGAGTCTTGCAGAGTCCTTAAGCGTGCTTCCAATCTGGACTGAGATTCCAACACTCTGGCATTGTGTGCCATCTGAGCTTCAATGAATTCCATTATTCTGTTCACAAAATCAGGAGTAGCAGATTCAGTGACTGGTTGAGGCTGAAGCTGAGGTTGGGGCTGGACTGGTTCAACAGCAGCTTGAGGTCTTATCCATTTGCCATGTAACCGCTTCAATTGCATCTGATTCACAATTGATTCTCCAAACACCAATGTCGTTTTAGCAGATTCCTCATTTCCAAATGAGACCTTGAAGTGTTTGAGAATTTTAGTGATCAACTGTGGATAAGGCAGCATCAGCTTGCTTTGAGATGCTTCCAACATGTGCCTTAGCACAATCCAACACCAGCTCATCCTTAACTCTTTGGATAAGCCCCATAACAGTATGATGTCCAACTTCTGGACCACTGCATGATTTCCCGATCTTGGAACCAGCATACGCGTCAGAGCATACATCAACATCCTCTGTTGAACCTTCATTTGACCAATGGGCAGTGAAATCGATTCAACAAACCCATCGACCATCAGGTCTTTAACTGCGGTATGCCTATCAAGTGTTTCTTCCCAACCTTCATCAGCAGCATCAGCTTCCGAGCTGCCATCAATAGATTTGCCATAGAAAGGCAATCCAGATAAAGTTGAGAAATCATCAAAAGTCATTGCAATCCTTTTTCCCTTAACTGAAGCAGTAAAACCTTCTTCAGTCATCTTAAATGTAGAATAAAACTCCCTGATTAGCCTAGGATAGCTATCAAGTGTAGAAGACAGAAAACTCTCCAATCCATGAAACCTGAGGTGGTTCTGAAAAGTGAATTCCACAACATCAAAATATTCAAAATCCATGGTTCTTGCCTCATGAATTTTCCTTTTTGCGAAGTCTGTAGACAGAGATGGTTGTACCTCCTTTTCCTTTGGTGCAGAGACCTTCTTGGGAGGTGGAGAAGAATTAGGCTTCTTCTTCCTTTTCTGAGTAATTTCTTTCATGGCATCAGCCATGAGCTTTTCAGTAGGGGGTTCCTTACGTTTCTTCGGCTTTTCTTGGATTGGGGCAGGAGCTTTTCCTTTATCTTTTGCAAGTATTTTGTGAGTTGGGATGGGTACTCTTTTTGTCAAAGTTGGAGGTGGTGAAGGTGTTTCACTGGTGGAAGAAGATGATGGAGATGGAGTGCGTGCTTGAGTCTGTTTTACACGGGCCATATCAATAATTTGGTGTAGATTCGAAGTAGGTAGAATGTAGAATGCAGATTCAAACAAATGCAGAGACAGAAGAATGAAGAACACAAGAGAAAAGCAGAGAAAATAACCAAAAAGTTCATCCAATGACACAAATGAACTTATTGGATGCACAAGATTGGTAAAGGTAAAAACATTATTGACAGAATAAGCCTAGGGGACGAAAGAATAATGTTGATCCAATTGACACAAACACCTATTGGATGCACAAATTGGTTAAAAACCTAACTTGGACAAGAATAACCCTAGGGAGACAAATGATACTTAAATGTTATCCAATTCACAAATGAACTTATGGATGCACAAGAATTGTTAAAACACTTAATTGAAGATAAAGCTAGGTGAGGACGAAAAAACCTAAACTGTTCATCCATGACCACAAATGACTATGGATGCCAAGATTGGTTAAAAACCGTTATTGAAAGTAAGGCCGGGGAGGAAGAAATATGATCCTGAAATGTTCATCCACTATAAATCATGAAACTTAATTGGTTACAAACAAGATTGGTTAAATACCCTTTATTTGGAAAAGAATAAGCCTAGGTGAGGACGAAAATTGAACCTTAATTTTCACCAATGACCAAAATGAACTTTGGATATGCACAGATTGGTATTAAGAACCTTTAATTGACAAGATAAGCCCTACGGGAAGACGAAACATGACCTACATGTTCATCAATTACGAAGACTTGAGCACAAATGGTAATACCCTTATGTGGAAAAGAATAAAGCCTAAAGGCGCACGAAATAACCAATGTTCACCAATGACACATCATGAACTTATTGGAATGCACAAATTGGGTAAACACTTAATCTGAGACAAGAATAGGCCTAGGAGGACGAAAGATGACCTAAATGTCGTATGACAACAACACTCCTATGGATGCACAAGATTGGTTAAAACCTCGGACAAGAAAGCCTAGGAGGACAAAAAATGACCTAAATGTTCATCCAATTACAAATGACATTTATTGGATGCCAAGTAGTTAAAACCCGAAATTTCACACAGATTAACTAGCTTAGACGAAGTGACCAAATGTTCATTCAATACACAAACTGACATATTGGATGCACAGATTGGTTAAAAACCCTAATGGACAAGAATAGCCTAGGAGGACGAAAATCGACCTTAAATTTCAATCCAATGCACAAATTGAACTATGGGATGCATGCAGAATTGGTTAAAACCCTAATTGGACAGAATAGCCTGGAGGACGAAAGGATCCTAATGTTCATCCAATTACACATGAACTTGGATGCACAACGATTGGTTTAAAAACCCTATTGGAAAAGAAAAGCCTAGGAGGACGAAATGACCTAAGGTTCCTCCAATTGAGACAAATAGAACTTATTGCATGCACATGATTGGTAAAACACTAATTGGACAAGAAAAGCCTAGGGAGGACGAAAATACCTAAATATCCGTCCATACACAAACACACCTATTGGCATGGACAATGTGTAAAACCCTATATTTGAAAAGAATAAGCCTGAGGACGAAAATGACCTAAATGTTACTCAATGAACCAATAGAACTTATTGGTGGACAAGATTGGTTTAAAAACCCTTATGAAAGAAATAGGCCTGGGAGGACCGAAAATGAAACCTATGATTCATCCCAATGACACAAATGAACTTATGGATGGAAAAGATGGTTAAAACCCTTATTGGGAAAAAAATAAGCCTGGGAGGACGAAAATGACCTAAATGTTCATTCCAATACACCACAAATTGAACTTATTGGATGCACAAGATGTTTAAAAACCCTAATGAAAGAATAAGCCAAGGTGAGGACGAACATGACTGAAATGTTCATACCAATGACACAGAGAACTTAGGATGCACAAGAATTGGTTAAAAACCCTATGACAAGAATAAGCCTAGGGAGGACGGAAAAATGACCTAAATGTTCATCCATCACCAAATGAACTATCGGATGCACAAGATTAGGTTTAAAACACCCTTAATTGCGAAAAGAATAACCGGAGAACAAACAACCCTAAATTGTTCGATCCAATGACAAAGAATTATTGAATGACAGGATGGTTAAAAAAAAACACTATTGGACAAGAATAACCCTAGAAGCACGAAAATCCTAAATGCTCATCCAATTACACAAATGACTTAATTGAGAGATGCAACCATATTGGTTAAAACCCTATTGGAAGAATACAGCCTAAGGCGGAGCGACGAAAAGGACCTAAATTTCATCCAATACACAAAATGAATTATTGGATGCACAGATTGGTTAAAAATTATGGAAAAGAGATAAGCCTGGGGAGGACCGAAATTGACTAAAAGTTCAGCCATCGACACAACATGAATTAGTGCACAAATTGGTTAAAACCCTAATTGAAAAGAATAAGGCCTGGGGAGCGAAAAACCTAATTCATCAATGCACAATGAACTTATTGAATGCCCTAGATTGGTTAAAAACCTAATTCACAAGATAAGCTTAGGGAGGACGAAAATGACCTAAATTTCATCACATTACACAATGAACTTATTGGAGCACAAGAATTGTTAAAAACACTATTGGACAGGAAAAACCAAGGATGACGAAAACTGACCTAACTGTTAAGCCAATACAGCAAGAATGAACTTTATGGGATGCATCAAGATTGTAAAAAACCCTATTGACAGAATAACCCTAGGGAGCACGAAAATACCTAAATGTTCACCATACACAAATTGACTTTATCCGGATTGCACAGATGGTAAAAACCCTATTTGGAAAAGAAAGCCTAGGGAGGACTTGAAAATACCTTAAATGTGTCTCCCATGACCAATGAACTTAGTGGATGCACCGAGTGAAAACCCATAACGTTGACGAGAATACCAAGGCAGGAACGAAAGACCTTAAGTGCACCAATGACACAAATGAAGCTAGGAGGCCACAAGATGGGGAAAGACCACGAAGACAAAGAGATAAGCCAGGGAGACGAAAGACCTAAATGTGCCCAATTGAACAAACCACCAAGGGCAAGATGTCAAAAACCACAACTGGACTCTCATACAAAAGCCATTATTGGCGAGAGGCGAGAAAGACGAAAATGTGATACCAAGACCAAGTTATAGAAATTCCATTAATGATTCACACAAAAATGTTTAGTGTAGAAAACCCTAGTGGAAAAAAAGAAATTAATGTTTTAACTAAGATAAGGACGATTAAGATCACTTAGAATGTGCAAGTCCAAAATTTGATCAGCATACAGGAAACTATGTTATATGACATATGAATAGTGAGTTCTGTATGCAAATAATTAACCATAAAGACTAACAAGAAATTAAGCCTGGTACTAATAAGACTGATAGATAGTGACGTTAATGTTACGATCCTCAATACCAATTAATAGATATACTAATCTGTGTGATGCACAAGAATGGAAAACCTCTATTAGAGAAAAAATTATAAATAAGCCTACTAGTAGTTATCTCCTTAAAAATTAGAATCTCACGAGTTTAAATATTGAATCAATTTGTTCACAAAAGAACGATATTGGATGCACTAATCTCGATGGTAGTTTAACCCTTTAACTGACCAAGGAAGAAGCCAAGGGAGGAGAAAAGTGACCTAAAGTGGTGCAATCCCTCATAATTTACATCAAATTCAGGTATATATGGATTTTACATACAAGTCTCTATTGGGTTATAATAAAATTCTCATTACTGTATATGGAAAGTAGCTTATGTATTACTAAAAAGAAGACATATGATAACTGACTCTTTTATCAATGTGTGCTACATCCAATCACTTATCAAACCAACTTATGTGGAGGTTCACCAAAACGATTTGCGTAAAACCATTTTAAGTGGACAAATGAAAATCGCTATAATGCCATTCAGAGGACGAATATGACCTACAAGGATCATGCTTAATGACACAAATTGAACTAGGGAGCACACAGATTGGTAAAAACCCTAGGGGAAAGAATGGATAAGCTTCTCTCGAGGTGTAAGAGACCGGAATTATAACATGCACACACTCAATTAACCAAGATCTTAAAAAGCCGTACTATTGTTTCTATAAGGAATGCATTTCAAAGTGGCAGTTAAAACCCTAGGGGAAACAGAAAACACCGTTAGGTGAGCGAACGAAATACTAACTTAAATGTCATCACTATTATACACCAAATGACATTTTCAATCTGGTATGCCACAAGAAAACTATAATAATACTAGTGAGTTGGCAAAAGCTTTATACTCCCTAGGCAGAGACGAAAAAAAGACAAATGGCCCTGACCAGACTAGGCGTGATGCACCAGACTGGTGAACAAAACCGAAGTTAGGAAAAGAATAAGCCCGGGGAGACGAATGAACCTTTAGGCTCCGGTGTTCAAACTTGTCACTAAGCACACAAACATGTTGATTCAGAGGGTATTATGTCCCACATATTGGTTTTAAAACCCTCATAAACTGGAACAAGAAGAGACCCATATTCACCCTGAGGACCCGTACCATGACCTGAAGTCATCCAGTTACTACCTATGAAACATTCATAGAGATGTTACGCACAAGATAGTTGAAGTGTTTTAAACCTCCTTATTTAATGGACAAGAAGATAAATCTGGACTGGTGAGGGACGAGAAATGACCTAAAATTTTTGTCCCAACTTTCCGAAAAAACTTTTACAAACCTCTCATTAGGTATAGAAGCTTCAATGATACTGGATTAAAAAACCCTATTTACTTTTTGGAAAGAGATATAAGCCTAGGTATGTTATACGAAGTAACCTAACACTGTTCTGTTCCAATACTTCACACAAAACACACACTATTGGTTATGCACAAAGATTGAGTTTAAAAACCCTAATTGTATAAGAATAAGCATTGAGTGGAGGATCTGAACATCAAATGAAGCCTTAATGATTTGTTCATTTTTTGCATAGGACTTAAATGAAATGTATGGTGCGTATATTTTCTAATTGGCACATGATTTTGCAGAGTTAAAATCCTTATTGACCAGAAATAGCCAATAGGGAGTACGGATTACTTACCATTGACAAATCATATATTCGAATTCCCACCAGAAGTCACACTATAGAACTTCTTATTGTGTGATGCCCAAAATTGAGTAAAAAAACCCTTAAACCTTGCACCTTAATGAATAAGCCTTATGCTTGAGGTAACGACTTTTATTACCTAATGGTTCACCATACACCATATATTATACTTTGGATCACAAGATTGTTATAAACCTCCTTATTGGAATTAAGACATAAGCTTTTAGTGTTGCCTGAAAAATTTTATCCTATAATTTTTTATGAGAAATTCAATGTCACTAATGACACTGGAGTTGATGCACTACTGGTAATGGGTTAGATAACCTCATTAACATAGACAAGATAAGCAAGGGAGACGAAATACCTTAAATGTTCATCCAATGACACAATATAGAACTTATGGAAATGCCACAAGATTGGTTAAAACACCCTTATTTTGGAAAGAATAGCCTGAGGAGGACGAAATTTGACTTAATTTTCTCTCAATTATCAAAATGAACTTATTGGATGGAAAGATTGTGTTAAAAAACCTTATTGGAAAAATAAGCCTTTAGGGAGAAATATGACTATATTGTTCACCCAATACACAAAATTGAACTTTCGTCTTGGTGATGACACAATTTGGTTAAGAAGCCCTACTTTTTGACAAGAATAAGGCTCAAGTGGGACGATAAATTCACGAAATGTTTCTTTCAATTCACAAATTTGACTATTGGTATAACTATGCTACCAGATTGGTGCTTTAAAAACACTAATTGGACATGATAATAAGCTCCTAGGAGACGAAATATGACCTAATGTTCGGCCCCAAATGACACAAAACACACCATTGGATGCACAAAATGGCTAAAACCCTAGGACAAGCGAACCTGGGAGACGAGAAATTGCTAAATGTTCATAATATACACAAATTTGAACTATGGGCCACTAAGACTTGGTTAAAAACCCTTAATTTGGACAAGAAAAAAGGCAAGGTAGGCACGAAATCAATCGCGTTCAGCTCAAGACACAATTGAACTATGGTTAGGTCACCTGATAAACATGTTTGGGTGGGAAAATATCCGCTAATGGACCATAAAAAGCCTTGTTTGGGGCACGAAATCCATGATGCACTAAAACTTATTTTTCTTAATGTCAATTACACAAATGAATTATGTGTGTGCTAATGCCAACGAGATTTTGAAAGTTGAAAAAACCCTTATTGGAAAAATAAGCACGTAGGGAGGAACGATAGTTAAAATACACACACAAAAAATATTTTACAAACAATGACACAATGAATGTACGGAAGGCAACACGAATTTTTTGTGTTTAAACCTAATTGACAAGAAAAGTCCAGAAGGAGGACGAACATGACCAAAGTTTCATCCGAATAACACAAGATGAGTTTCTTTATCGTTATGACATCAGGTGGTATTAATTAAAACCCTTGTATCTGGTAAAAGAATAACCTGGAATGGAGACGAAAATGGACCTTAAAGGTTTGCACATTCCTCAAGTTACCACATTGTTATCTAATAATTTAGTTATTGTTGAGCACAAGTTGTTAGAACTCTAATTCGACAAGATAAGCCAAGGAGTATCGATGACCTAAAGTTCATCCATGACACAAATGAACATTATGGGATGCCAATGACGTTGGTAAACCCTAACATTGGACAAGAATAAGACCTAGAGAGCCAAAATTGACCTAAAGAATCATTACACAATGAATTATGGATCACAAGATTGGTTATAACCCAGTGGTACAAGAATATACAGCCTAGGGAGACGAAAGATGACTTAAAGTGTTCATCAATTACACAGAATGAACTTATTTGGCATGAACAGAATGTTAAAAAAACACTTATGGAAAAGTAATAACTCCTAGGGGAGGACGAAAAAGACCTAAGGTTTCATTTCCAAGTGACACAAAGGAACTTATTGGAGCATGATTTTTGGTTCAAAAACCGCTAATTTGTGTGAAGAAAAGCCCGGGAGTAGACGAAACGTGAACCTAAATTTTTCATTCCAATTGACACAAATTGAACTTTATTGATAACGAGGGGGGTGAAAATCCCTAAGGAAGATAAGCCAAGGGGGGACGACAATGACCTTAAAGTGTCAGGCCAATGTACACAAATACTTATATGGTTGGAGAACTGCACAGAATGTTGTGAAAACCCTAAGTGGACAGATAAGCTGAGGTAGGACTGAAAATGACCAAATGTTTTAAGATACACCCAGTACTTACAATGGATCAGGGACACAACGATGTGTGGATAAGACCATGAAAAGAATAACCGCAGGAGGACGGATAATGCAAATGTTCGTTCATAGGACACAAAAACACTGATGGGTATGCACAAGATGAAACTGAATGTGGCACGATAAGCATTTAGGAGGACAAAATGACCTAAATGTCACCAATGACACAAGTGAACGTTATGGGATGCGACTAAGATAGGGGTTTAAAAATCCTAAGGGACAGATAACCAAGTGGAGGACGAAAGTGTACCTAAATGCATCGAATGACACCAATGACATATGACAGCAAAGATAGGTGGTAACCCGTAATTGGTGCGCACAAGATAAGCGAAGGAAGACGAAAAATGACCGAAAGGGTCATGCAGGACAAAATAACTATGGGTGCACGAGGATGGGTGAGAACCCTAATGACAAGAATAAGCCCTTCAGGGAGTGACGAAATGACCTAAAGGGTCACCAATATACACAGAACTATTGATGCAGCAAGAGGGGGGAAATACCCAGGGGAAAAAAAGATGGACTGGACGACGAAAAATGACCTAAAGTGTTGCATGCTTGGTACACAAATGAAGAAGTGAGTGGCGACAAATGACTGATTATCGTCTAAACATATAATAAGGTTGACGAAAGAATAAGCTCGGGAGGACGGAAAATGACCTAATGTCGAATTAAATGACACAAGCACACTTAATTGATATGCTTCAAAATAAGTGTGAATAGGTGTAAAAAACTCAACGAAGTGGGACTATAACGAATAGTAGACCTTTATAGTGACGGAAAAATTCCGAAAGGGGCATCCCCAATGACACAGGCCAGTAAGTACTATTTTATCCTTGTTTGATTGCATCTCGACGGATTGGCAAAACCCCCCGTAGACAAGTGTAGCACAGTGTGCAGTTAAGCTCAGACATGTATGATCGAAAAAGTGTATTTTTTTATGGCTAACATCCAAATAAAACCAAAAGAACATCCGAGATAGAAAGAATGGTGATTAAAGAAACTCCTTAAGCTGTGCGACAATAGTAAGGCAGCCTCCGCGGTAAGAGGACCGAATACGAAGGATACCACCTTATTATTCTTCATGTTAAAGATGTCCGGACACCAAAATAAATGATTTGGGATTGACTAGCAGAGATGTAGGACGTTAAAATATATCCCTTGCCGAAATGGGGTACCAAGGAAAAAGTCATGGGGGACCGAAAAGAACCCTAAATGGTGTGTGATGTAACGCCAATTGACCACCTACAACTACATTTGGGAAATGTTGTTTACCTCTCTGGCATCACAATTTTACTTGAATTAAAACCCTTATGGACAAGGATAAGTACAAGCCTCTAGAGTGTTGATTAAGTGATAGAAGCGGGTTCTATCTTAAAATGAATGTACATGCCGATGTACACGTATAATAAACAGGGTATCAGTGGATGTCACAATACGCTGATGGTTATCAAATAATCACTCGCGAGGACCAGTGACGTGTAGCTTCAAATACCTAGGAGAACTTGAAGAAAAGTCTCAATAATATAATCGATAACGTTCTGATGACACAACCAACATATAACACACGTAAATGTGATACATAGTCTCTATTAATTCAAAAGTATGTACTGAAAATAATCATTTACTATCAGGTATACTACTACGAAAATCAAATTCTTTCTGAGATGAAGGAGTACGAAAAGTGCTTTTCACTCCAATAATAAATTAGTGATCAATCCCTTAAGACTACCCTAAGAATTGGTATCTTCTATATATTACACTTTTCGACTTTTTACAATTTTTAAGTTGGACAACTGAATATGTGCGTGTTTGATAGGTCACAATAAACTCCGATTGGTTAAAAGAACTGTAGTCTAATCTATCCATATATATATTGAAAGCATAACTGTATATGTTTTGTAGACCCGAAAAATATTACCTAGAAATTATGTTATCCCATATATGAACACAGATGAACACTTTAATTTGTTGTTTGCGCATTCAACTAGTATGTTGGGAGTAAAACCCTGCACCTTAATAGTTAAAAATTAAAGACCTGATGGAGAAATCATGAGGACGAAATGACCTTATATGAGCCTTCATATCCTACATTGACAATAATAGAACCCTAAGGCATGGCATGCCAGACTTATGTTTAAAACCCTCCTTATGCTCAACGAGACTAATCAGCCTAAGGACATTGAGGTGATCGAAAATGAAACCTGTGAAAAGGATTCAAACGCATGACAACAGCAAAAATGAACCTTACGTATATAGTGAAAGAAACATAAGAGTTAGGTAGTTTTACAAACACCCGATATTTTGTGCAATAGACGAAAAAGACCTTATGGTAAGAGAACCGCAATAATGTGACCCTAAAGTTACAGTATGCGCAATTACGACAAGATAAGATAATTATGAGTTAAAGTGCCACATAAATTTGTGATTAAAAACCTCGTCAATTAGAATTTGGAACAGTGATGATCTCCGTTAGTGGTAGGCACGAAATGACCCTTATTGTTCATCCTAATTTACTCTATACACTGAGAATGATGATATTGAAGAGCTGGCAGCAAAAATTTTTCAAGAACACTTATTTGTGGAAAAGAATAATTCCCGGAGGTTCTGAGGCGTGGGTACGGATAAAAAGTACTGGATAACACTTTTAAAGTGAAGATTTTGCCTTCAATAAAAATTGATCACCTATAAAAGGACTACTTATGTGGAGCACATATTCGGTGTTTTAGAAAGCACACCATATGTATAGTGAACGAGTACGCCCGGGTTAAGTGGTGGGACTGGATAAACCGAGTAATAACGTTTGTAATCCATGAAATCAACAGAAGCGTTTTCTTTGTCCCATAAACTAAAATGTGGATCCAACTATGACTAAAGTGAATACACCAGAGAGAGTGAGGTTTAAAATGAAGACAAAACCTTTATATTTCGGATATAAGTAATATAGCCAGAATGTTAGCTTAACTTCATGAGACCATCTGATCACCTAGAATTTTAGAATATAATAGATTCACTAGTTCCAAATTACCGACAAGTGTACAGCTAGGGGATTCTCAATCAACATAGCGTTTAAAAGAACCACCTGGTGGACCTGAAAATCTAGTACCTTATGTAAGGAAAAGTTTATAATAATGAATACCTTCTGACCCCACTACATCGTTCATCTGCATTTCTAACATGATCACACCTTTGTTGAAACAGACCTTTTACCACAATATGAATTTATGTTTTGGACTGCACAAGATTTGGTTACAAAGAACGCCTAACTATTGAGTGGTAA
>PGTU02010889.1:0-23709 GCA_002896215.2 Cicer echinospermum | reverse complement strand
ATGAACACCTTTTATTTTATTTTGAGTCTTAGATATATATATTTCATTGTATATTTATATTTGGTTAATTTTATAAAATAAATTTTAAATTATTATATAATTTTTGTTGATAACAAAAAATTAATATTTATAATGAATTAATTACTCTTAAAACCTATACCAACAGAAAAAAGTTGTCACTTAAATGTATAGCAACAGAATCAAAACCGTAGGTATAAGTTGTATAAATTATGGCTAAAGTATATACCAACAATGAAATATCCGTAGGTAAAATCAAATGTTTACCGCAACGAAAAAAATTCTGTCACTATACCCTGTAGCCACGGCGAAAATCCGTAGGCATTGGGCGATTATATACCACGAAAAAAAACCCCGTCGGTATAGGTAAATTTGCCTATCCCTACGGTTTTTATACGTTTACCTACAGATTTTCACTGTCGCTAAACGTTCAATCTGTAGTGATTGATCATAAACGTTTGCAAATTTTTTTTAAGAATCAGATTATGATAATAGGTAAATAATGTATTTTATAAACTTAATAGTTATATCTTATTAATCGTGACTTTATAATTATACTTGCAACTTTGTATCAATTATCTCAGATAATATTGTCGCATAACTTGCAACTTCACAAAATATTATTATGGATATTTAGATATGTATTGTAACGAGTGCTCATTTGAAATGTTTTGAGTTAGAAAATATTTTGGTTTATTATTTTATATGATTGGATTTAAGATATTTGAATAATTTTTAAATTTAATCATAATAATATCATTTATTTATCGTTTTTTTTTAGTTAAAATGTGGGTAACGGGTATGAGTACGAGCACCTAAGTACATAGAGGGTAAGGGTACGGGTATTAAAGTTAATACCCAAGAGGATACGGGCACGGATATGAGTATTTTTTTAAATCGCGGGTATAGGAACGAATACTATAGTACCCTACCCAAACCCTACCCATTGCCATCCCTAGAGGAGATAAAAGTCTAATATCACAAGGCAATACTTAAAAGTTTTTGATATAGCGCCTTCACAGTAAACTTGTCTTCTCTTGCTACCTCAAACGATTGTTTAGTATTTTTAATCAATGTTGAAATAAGTTAAAGGAATATAATTTGCATCACTTTAATATATATTTTACATGTAGAATCAGTTTTTTACACAATTAGTTTTTTTTTACCAATTAGTTAATGAATTTATAATATCATAGCAATTAATATTCATAATTGGAGTTTTCTATTTTCTTTTCTGACTGTACATATAACCATTTTTGAAAATTGAAATATTCGGTCATAAATTTTAATACATATTAATTTTGAGAATAATTTTCATTTCTTATTTGTAATCAATATTAATTCACTCTTACATAAGTTACCTATCATTTAGTTTTCTAACTAATCATGACATAAATTAATCTTATTTAATTTAATTAAGAATTGGTATTTAAATTAAAGACATAACTTTCTTTTTGACAAATAAAAAATAATATAATTTGTATCACTTTAAAAACATATTTCAATCGATTTTTTTTACGTAGTTACTTAAGCATTCATAATTATAGTAAGTAATATTCTTAATTTAGATTTTCTTTTGTCTATTTGAATGTACAAATTTATTTTCAGAAACCTTAAGCATATATTATAAATTTATTGAAGAATTTAACTACAATAAGAAATTATCTAAAATGAGATCACATTAGTCATGTATTGGATGAGAAGAAATTTCAACAAGACAACAACGTAGTGTTATTTGATTTACACACAACGTCAAAGCAAACGAGGGAAAATAGAGTGAGTGAAAGCCAACTTCAACAGGGTAAGATAGATCATTAACTGCAACAAAGAGAGTATTCATAAAATTTAAATTAAAAAAGCTAAATCACATTAATAATTTTTTATTCAAATAGTTTTTAAAAGAAATTGTAAGTTTTTTATTCAAATTAAAATGTTTATATTGTTAACACACCTTCTAAAGTATAGGAAAATGTAAATTAGTTAGCACCTATGTTTTAGAAGGAGTATTATTATTATTTGGAATGATTCAGTACACTTGCTGAAGCGTTTTCTGATTTCAATGGATATTGGGCTTAAAGAGCTAATGAAGATTGAGTTTAGGGGAAATGTCAAAGAATATTGGACTTGGGTTTCAACTGTGGATGAAAATGGGACATACTTTTTAGTTTCCCAATGAAGATTAGGCTTAGTGTTCGAGTTGTCAATGAAAATTGGACCTTTTTGTTTGTCAATAATATAGAGCTTTGGAATTCCAATGATCATTGGACATTTGAGATGCCCATGTTGGGCTTTAGAGTGCCAATGAACATTGGACTTTGAGGTACCAATGAAGTTTGGGCTTAGTGTTTGAGCTGCCAATAAAAATTGGACCTTTCTGTTTGCCAATAATATTGGAATTTGGGGTACAATGATCATTGGACTTTTAAGATGTCATGTTTGACTTTGGAGTGCCAATGAACATTGGACTATAAGGTACCAATAAAGATTGGGCTTAGTGTTTGATCTCCTAATAAACATTGGACCTTTTTGTTTGCCAATAATATTGGGCTTTGGGGTGCCAATGATCATTGGAGTTTTGAGGTACCCATGTTAGGCTTTGGAGTGCCAATAAACGTTGGACTTTGAGGTACCAATGAAGGTTTGGCTTAATGTTTGAGCTGCCAATGAAAATTTAACCTTTTTGTTCTCCAACAATGGTTAAATGAGTGATGACTTATGGGGAAAAATATGACCAACTATAGTTTTTTACTACAGTATTTGAAGAATTTTGACTACCTTAGTCTTTTAATGACAAGAACACCTCAAAAACTAAACTTTTTTGGGTCAAATAAGTTAATTGAAGATTGGAAAAGAATTGATAAGTCATGTCAACGAAGTTACATTCTCTTTCTTTAAAGCATTGTGTTTGTAAACTACAAGTTTTTGATGAAGACAAAGATCAACCATTGTGGTCAAAGCAACAACCTCAAAAAGAAGTTCAAATATCTTCATTAATAAAGCTTCAAATCCAAATATTAAATGTTAAAATGTAAAGGTATATGATGCAAACCAATACTTCAATTACATGAGAACAAGTCATATTTACATATGCATATAAAGTATTTTCAAAAGTCAAAATAGCATTAACAAAGTCTTAAAACTAATTTTTTTAACAAAATACATAAGTGTATTCGAATACAAAGCAAGTCAGAAGCAAAAGTCTCGAAGTTGTATTCGACTACGACTATGTGTAGTCGAATACACATCAAGTCAGTGGCCAAAATCCTTATATCTGTATTCGACTACAACCTTCTGTAGTCGAATACAAAGTAAGTCAGTGGCAAATTTTCACTAATATGTATTCGACTACACACATGTGTATTCGAATACAAGGTGTAATTTTTGAATATTTTTGAACGTTACAAAGAGGTGTATTCGAATACACACATCATGTATTCGAATACAACTGGAAGCAATACAATTTTTCAGATCTGGAATGGCTCCAGATCATTGTATTTTTTCATCAGACCTCTTGGATCAATAGCCACGAATCTGAAGAGATGTTTATGGAGTATAAATACCCCATAACTTCAGATCAAACAAGACACAATCCTTGAATCAATACCTTGAACAACTTTGAACAAAATTCTGATTTTTTTACAAAGTACTTGCATTTCATTTTCATATCATTCAGAAAGGTTCTCAAGTACTTGAATTGTTATTGGATTGTTTATCAATATACCTCTCCTTATTCTTATTCACATCATATTGTATCACTTGTAAAAGAAAGTAATACTTTCTTAAAAGTAGCTTAATCTAAGATAGTGGTGTGCTATCTTAGAAGTGTTGTTAGAAGTTTGTAGCAAGAATCCTAGGGTGGGAGTTGTACATTTTCTGACAATTAGTGGATCAATCTCTTGTGGTGTGCAAGAGGAATGGACGTACCCTTTGTTATAAGGGGAACTAGGATAAATCTATTGTGTTCATCTATTTACTACACCTTACTATTAATAGACATTATATTAACTCAGAAAATTCAACTACCATATCACTAAAAACAAGAAAATTTACTAACACCTAATTCATCCCCCCTCTTAGGCGTACTTCTATACTTACAATTGGCATCAGAGCAGGTTTCGGTAATTTGCTCCTCGATCTTTATTAATGGCTTCCGCACAACCAATTTTTAGAATTGGTGGTAGTAGCAATAAACCACCATGTTTCGTTGGTGAACACTATGATTTCTGGAAGATACGCATGCAAGCATATCTTGAGGCACAAGGAGATGATATATGGGAAGCGGTAGAAAATGGTCCCTATGTTCCAACAACAGTTATCAATAATAAAGAAGAAGTAAAGATAAAAGTCTCATGGACAGATGATGACAAAGGAAAGTATTGTTTGATAAAAAGGCCAAAAACATGTTACAATCGGCACTTGGAATGGACGAATTTTTCCGTATATCCCATTGCAAAACAGCTAAAGAAATCTGGGATACACTTGAAATAACACATGAAGGAACTATTGAGGTAAAGCGTTCCAAACTCAACACATTATCTCAAGAGTATGAATTGTTCCGAATGCAACCCAAAGAATCTATTCTGGACTTGCAGAAAAGATTTTCTCATCTGACCAACCACTTGACGGCTCTTGGAAAAACCTTCACTAATGATGAATTGAACCTTAAAGTTCTGAGATCATTAACAAGGGCATCAAGGAACTACTTATTGAATGCAAAAATCTGTTCAAACTAGTGTCAACACAAAAGAGACAAATCTCAAGTCTTCATGAAAAAGTTGACACTATGGAAAAGAATTCTGAAAAACTAAAACAGAATTTTGCATGCAATAAATGTGATTCCCTCTACTTTAAGATTGTTCAATTAAATAGAGTAATTGAACAATACGAAAAAGGACAAATAGGCTTGGAAAATGTTTTAAATATGCAAAGATACTCAAATGAAAAAAGTGGTCTTGGATACTCAAAACTTGATAAACCAAACTTGAATAAGACCATTTTTGTCAAAGCAAGTAATCAATCCAATCAAGAAAAGATTATAATTATGAAAAAGGATCACCATTATAAAGAAAAAATTATTCATAGTAAATCTCATACACATGCTTTTAAAAATAGATTTACTCCTACTTGTTCTTATTGTGGTCTCAAGGGTCACACTCCTAATACTTGTCATGTTAGAAACATTAGTATTCCAAAAGGGAATTACGTGTGGATAGAGAAATGTACTAACCATCAAGGACCCAAAGCACATTGGGTACCTAATAAAATTTGATTTTAATATTGCAGGTATGCACAAAAAGTACCTCAAATATGTGGTACTTAGATAGTGGATGCTCTAAACATATGATGGGTGATATAACAAAATTTTTAGCCTTGACTCTTGAATCAAAGGGATATGTGGTCTATGGAGACAACAACAAAGGAAAATTTTAGGCATTGGAAAAGTTGGCACAACCCCATCCCCCTCGATTGAAGATGTACTATATGTTGAAGGTCTAAAACACAATCTCATAAGCATTAGTCAGCTTTGCGATAAAGGATACAAGATAGCCTTCAACAAAGATGAATGTATCATCCAAAATGAAGCTACAAATGAAATACAATTTATCGGTAAACGTTTCAAAAACATCTTAATACTTAATCTTGACGATTTATCCTTAAAAATGAAATGTCTTTTGGTAAGCGACAATAATGATGCTTGGCTATGGCATAAGAGATTTGCTCATATTCACATGGATCATTTAAACAAATTGGTCAAGCATGATCTTGTTATAGGCTTACCAAAAATGAAATTTTTAAAGGATAAATTGTGTGACGCATGTCAAAAAGGTAAGCAAACAAAAAGCTCTTTCAAACCTAAAAATGTCATTTCAACCTCTAGACCACTACAATTGATACATATGAACTTGTTTGGTCCATCAAGGACCAAAAGTCTTGGTGGAAACTCATATGGACTAGTTATTGTTGATGATTACTCAAGGTTCACTTGGACCTTATTTTTAGCAAGTAAAAATGAAGCTTTTAAGGCATTCAAAAACTATGCCAAGCTAGTCCAAAACGAACAATCTACCAAAATTGTATCAATTAGAAGTGATCATGGAAGGGAATTTCAAAATACTTCATTTGAATAATTTTGTGAAGAAAATGGCATTTTCCACAATTTTTCTGCACCAAGGACACCACAACAAAATGGGGTTGTTGAGAGAAAGAACAGATCCTTGATAGAGCTCGCAAAAACTATGCTAAGCGACTAAAACCTACCAAAATATTTTTGGGCAGATGCTGTAAACACAACATGCTATGTTTCCAACCGAGTAATCATTTGGCCAATTCTTAAGAAAACTCCGTATGAACTCAACAAAGAAAGAAAACCCAATATCTCTCACTTCCACATTTTTGGATGTAAGTGTTTTGTGTTAAACAACGGTAAAGATAACCTTGGAAAATTTGATGAAAAAGCTGATGAAGGTATATATATTGGTTACTCTTTATCTAGTAAAGCATTTAGAATTTTCAATAAAAGAACTTTATTAGTCGAAGAATCAATGCATGTAACTTTTGATGAAACTAACCCTATAAAAGAGGAAAATATTATTTCTTGTGATGATGATGTTTTTGAAAGCGATGATACAAACAAAGACCACCAAACTGACCAACCAGGTCAAGAAAGTGAAGTCAACATTGAAAGACAAAATGATGATCTTCCTAAAGAATGGAGAACCCATAGATATCATCCAATTGATAACATCATAGGTGATATCAATAAAGGAGTCACAACAAGATTAAAACTACAGGATGCTTGCTTAAACATGGCATTTGTTTCTCAAATCGAACCCTTCAAAATTGGTGAAGCACTTAAAGATGATCAATGGATACTTGCCATGCAAGAAGAACTCAATCAATTTGAAAGAAGCCAAGTATGGGAACTTGTTCCTAATCCTGGAAATAAACACATCATTGGTACAAAATGGGTGTTTAAAAATAAACTTGATGAGAATGGCATAGTTGTTCGCAACAAAGCTAGATTGGTCACTCAAGGATACAATCAAGAGGAAGGGATAGATTTTGACGAAACATTTGCTCTGGTAGCAAGATTAGAAGCAATACGTTTACTACTTGTGTAAGATTGTTCCATGAACTTTGAGTTATATCACAATGGATGTGAAGAGTGCCTTTCTCATATGGATACAGTATATATGAAGAAGTCTATGTCAAACAGCCACCTGGGTTTGGAAGTATTCCGAAAATCCCTCACATGTTTACAAATTAAAAAAGGCTCTCTATGGTCTAAAAACAGCTCCACGACTTGGTATGATAGATTAAGCACCTTTTTATGTGCACGAGGATTTGAAAAAGGGAAAGTCGATAAAACATTATTTGTCAAAAGAGATAATGGTCACACCTTATTAGTCCAAATCTACGTTTGATGATATAATATTTGATCAACCAACATGACATATGTGAAGAATTCTCTTCAATAATGCAAGGAGAATTTGGAAATGTCCATGATGGGAAAATTTAAACTATTTTCTTGACTTCACATCAAAGCAACTTGAGCATGTCATCTTCATAAATCGGGCAAAATATTGTAAAGAATTACTCAAAAAGATTTGAAATGGAAAACTGCAAGAAAGTGCAACTCCAATGGGCTCCGGAACCTATGTTGATAAAGATGCATCAAATTTCAGGCAGATCTGAAAGAATCCCATCTTGTAGCCGTTAAAGAATTATGAGTATTTGAAAGGAACGACCAAATGTAGGCCTATGTACCCCAAGGGTAGCATATGTAGCCTAGTTGGATATTCTGATTCAGATTATGCAGGATGCAAAACGGATCGTAAAAGCACACAAGCGGCACTGCCATATCTTAGGCAATGCACTAGTATCATGGTCTTGCAAAAGAAAGCTTGTGTTGCACTTAGTATGCTGAAGCTGAATACATAGCAGCAGGAAGCTGTTGTCCCAGATTCTCTGCTCAAACAGCAATTACATGACTATGGAGTTGATCTCGGATCATTCCTCCTAAGATGTGACCACACAAAGTGCAATAACATCTCAAAGATCCAATCATGCACTCTCGGACTAAAACACATCGATATACGTCCATCACTTTCTATGCATCATGTGCTGAAGGTAATGTTGAGGTAACGTTTTTGATACACACAATCAATTGGCTGATATCTTTACAAAACCTTTACCTAAGGACTCATTTTATAAGTTTCCGAAGAGAACTTGTATTTTAAAATGAAAACGATCTTTGAAATTGCATGATACATATAGTCTGTCATCTCTCTTCAAAAAATTTCATCTTAAAGTTGTTTAAATAAGATATCTTGATGATTATTATTTCTTGACAATAAACTTGTGTGTTACATGTTGAGATTTCCATAAAAATTAGTTTTTTTTTGGCAAAAATTTGCAATATAGTCGAATGCCATGTATGTATTCATGTATTCAAATACAACTTAGTGTAGTCGAATACACGTTTTCCCAGAACAATGTGTTATTCGAATACAACTAGGTGTAGTCGAATACACCTTCGCGTTTTGCCCAGATATAAAAGTTGTTTCACATTTTAGGGTTATCTTACATTTGGTATTCGAATACACAGCTGTAGCCCATTTCCTCTCTTCCATCCTCCTTTTAGTCAGTTATCCATTCACCCAACTTGCAAACTACATCATCTTTACTTCTTTCTTGTCATTCATCATCAGATTTCTCACATATCTCACATTTTCTCTCAAACCCATTTTTCACCCAAAAACTCATTTCTCACCATGGATGCCCGCAAACGAGGACCAAGAACCAAGCATGCCAGCAGTGGGTCCCTCAAGAAAACGAACAAGGAATCCCAACATCACGGATTTATCCCGGGCTTCTTCTACACACACCGAAAGAAATTGATCGTTTCGCACCATTCTACTCTAACAAGCGACTTATCATTCCAAAATATGGTACTTTTAAAATTGTTTCTCTGCTTTAAATTTCCTGAGTGCTCAAAGCACAATATGTTGAAAGTTTATAGGTTTACAAATGTTCCTGTTTATCCTGACTTAGTTAGGGTTTTTTATTGTAATATCATCCAAGATGAAAAATGCTGGTATCTCGAGTTAAGGGTTAAACCATTCGGTTAAAATACCAAATCATAGTCGAAATTCTGAACATTCCCTTTAAAGGTCAAAAGTTTTGTCCCACAAACTTGTGTGAATGAGCTGATATCTCTAAGTATGTTGCCCTATGTCGGTTTGACAGACGCACAATGGAACAAAAGCGGACTCAGGTGGTTCCAAATATGCCCCAACAACGGTATGGAGTGGGAAATCTTACCGTTGATTATCGCCTTTTGCACTATTTCCTTAGCTACATTCTAGTCCGAAGGCTGGAAATTACTCCCAAATTTAGGAGTTTTAATACAAATTATGAATTTCATGTATGAAGGTTGTCAACTAAATTGGGCATACTTTGTGAAATCTGACATGTTTGGATCCCGAAGAGGCAATTGGATTACCATAACTGCGAAGGAAGTTACCACGGATTTTAACCCTTTATGGTGACTTCTCTGATGAAGTCATGTATACACCCATAAAAGAAAATATATTGGATTTAGGTGTCTGCCTAGCATGAGGATCACATGGAATGAGGAGCTTTGAATCTTTTGTGCATAAAGGTGATAAATGATCAACCATCTGATGTTGCTCAGGAAGACACTGTTTGGACCCTCAAATGTGCTGCCCAGGCTGATGAAGATGGCGAGGGAACAACCTCTGATGATGATTATATCTCCAATCAAATGCTCTGGCTCGCCTGATTCTTTCCAAACCTTCTTCCAAACCTCAATTCAAAAATTGACCACTTCTTATCGGCACTCGCTTCCAGAACATGAAAAAACTACTATTGCTCGAACCATGACGCTTTATCTCAGACATTAGTAGTTATCTGATCAAACTTGAATCATTTTCACATTCCAAAGGATTTGATTAAGGAATTTTTTATCGAGCACTAGGATTCTATTGTAATACGCTGAAGTACTACCTTAATATTATGTCTTGTAGTTTTGTTTCATGTCTTAATTTGTAGTTGTTTTATGGTATGTTATATGTACTAAGTTGCAATTTGTTACATTAAACACGTTGACTTATTATGATGTACTTAATTGAACTTGCATTCATCCCATATCGTTATGTCATTTCTTTTTATTTACAATGTGTACTATTTTTCCCTTTACTCGTGTGTATATTCTTGCATATTGTAAGTATCTATATATTATCCTTCTTTATTGATCAATGTCAAAAGGGAGAGAAAATTTGGGTATTGTTGTTGCCTAAACATCTTGTGGTCCTAACAATTTTTTAATTAATCACATACAAGGGGGGAGTACGCATATATTACGGGGGAGAATGATTCAATTTCCACAATCTCTCCACAACAACAACATTTTGTATAATCAAAAAAGGGGGAGAAATGTAAACACAAGTTTTTTGATGAAGACAAAGCTCAACCATTATGGTGAAAGCAACAACCTCAAAAAAAAGTTCAAATATCTTCATTAATAAAGCTTCAAATCCAAATATTAAATGTTAAAATGTAAAGGTATATGATACAAACCAATACTTCAATTACATGAGAACAAGTCATATTTACATATGCATATAAAGTATTTTCAAAAGTCAAAATAACATTAACAAAGTCTTAAAACTAATATTTTTGACAAAATACATAAGTGTATTCGAATACAGCATCCTGTATTCGAATACAAAGCAAGTCAGAAGCAAAAGTCTCAAAGTTGTATTCGACTACGACTATGTGTAGCCGAATAAACTTCAAGTCAGTGGCCAAATCCTTATATATGTATTCGACTACAACCTTCTGCAGTCGAATACAAAGTAAGTCAGTGGCAAATTTTCACTAATCTGTATTCAACTACACACATGTGTATTCGAATACAAGGTGTAATTTTTGAATATTTTTAAACATTACAAAGAGGTGTATTCGAATACACACATCCTGTATTCGAATACAACTGGAAGCAATACAATTTTTCAGATATAGAATGGCTCCAGATCATTGTATTTTTCATCAAACCTCTTGGATCAATGGCCACGAATCTGAAGAGATGTTTATGGAGTATAAATACCACATAACTTCAGATCAAACAACACACAACCCTTGAATCAATACCTTGAACTTTGAACAAAATTCAGATTTTTTACAAAGTACTTGCATTTCATTTTCATATCATTCAGAAAGGTTCTCAAGTACTTGAATTGTTAATGGATTGTTTATCAATATACCTCTCCTTATTCTTATTCAAATCATATTGTATCACTTGTAAAAGAAAGTAATACTTTCTTAAAAGTAGCTTAATCTAAGATAGTGGTGTGCTATCGTAGAAGGGTTGTTAGAGGTTTGTAGCAAGAATCCCAGGGTGGGAGTTGTACATTTTCTGACAAGTAGTGGATCAATCTCTTATGGTGTGCAAGAGGACTGGACGTACCCTTGGTTATAAGGGGAACCAGGATAAATCTATTGTGTTCATTTATTTACTGCACCTTAGTATTAGTAGACATTATATTAACTCAGAAAATCCAACTACCATATCACTGAAAACAAGAAAAATTACTAACACCTATTCACACTGCCGCCCCCCCTCTTAGGCGTAGCTCTCTTCTTACACCCAATAATGATTTTATTGATAAATCAAAGGACCAAGAAATTTAAATCATGTAAGGCTCAAAGTGGGCAACTAGCAGAAAATATGAAACAAAAGAAAACAAGTCATGAGACCGGAAAAAAACTAATCCTAAAGTGTTTTTTTTCTTCAAACATGATCACAAGAGAATTTAGCCTTGAGACAGTTGCAAGTCAAGTCCTAGAGAACACAGTCAATGGTGAATAATAACTCATAACAAAGAAAAGGGGCATAATATTTGATGATGTAACACAATCCCCTATATAAGCCCAAAACTCATATTTAGTAGCTAAATCAATAAGAACACGGTGTCAGAGAATAAGCTAATTTATCAAACTGATGATGTGGTATCCGATGGTGAGTTCATTGCCTATTTAACAACAACATGCACAAAAATTATGGTTCCCTATCAAGGATATCAAAAGATTTTCTTTCAAGCAAGGATAAATTATTTATTATATTTACTAACATGTTGAGCAAGCAATCAAACAAGAAAACGTACACCCTCATGCTTGGACCAGACATTGTCCTTAATGTAAAAAGTAAAATAGTGATGAAAGGGGTAGGAAAGCTCACAAGATTATAGTGGTGGTGGAAAGTGGACTTGTGCACATATTACGGTCATAATGGCCATTACTGCCAGACAATAATCCTTGTTGTCTTCTCATGTTTTCAGCATTTTTCTTGTTTTAGCTCAGCCTACAAAACAAAAAGAAATTTTCAAAAATTAAAACTGTGGGTTGCCTCCAATGCAGCGCTTGTTTATGGTCCTTAGCTTGACTTTCATTTTGTGAATCTTAAGTGGAGATAGAAGATAAGACTTACTTTTCTATTGGATTCCTAACTACATAATGGCTTCAACCTTTGATCGTCACATTCACATCATGATAATGAAAACTCCAGTGGCCTCACATCTAGATTTCTAGCAGCTCCAAACAGGAACACCTTACGAATTTTATTTTTTTGTATATGTTTCCGGTAGCAACTGACATGATCACATTGAATGCACAAATCGATGCACTTCTTTGAAAATATTGTTGGGCCAATAGAAAGCTATTGAAGTATCTTTGCTGCAGTTTTTTGAGGACTAGCACTTCACCGTATGCGGACGGAATGATAGTGAAACATGATGCTTTCCAGTTTCTTCCTCGGGACACATCTTCTGAAACTCCATCAACCTTTCTCTTACAAGCAGCAGGGTTCATCCCAATAAAGTAGTTTAAGATGCAATAAATATTTTGTTGGATAGTTCAAATCTGGGGGTCATACTCCAACTACTAGGTAATATCCACAAAAATTAGCATAACATGGTGCTTCTAGATTTTGTGCAAGAGGCAAACAATTGATCATCAGGAAATGAATCATCCAGTGGGAACTTCATTTTCATTTTTATTCATCAGCCTTGAGAGATGATCGACCATCATATTTTCAATCCCCTTCTTGGTCTCGAATTTCTAGACCAAAACTCTTGGAGAAGTAGTATCCATCAGACCAACCTCGACTTAGCATCTTGCCTGCTCAAGAGATATTTAATGGTGTTGGTATGTGTAGACAATTAATCTTTGACCCCACCAGGTAGGAACAAAACTTGTCAATGGCAAACACTACTGCCAATAAGCTCTTCTCGGTTGTGCATAGTACTTGAGCTTCATCCAAGTCCTATTGGCTAATAGATAGCATGAACTCTGTCTTTCTCGTTTCCAATACACTACACCTACAAACAAAGTACTAGCATCACACATGTTTTAAAGGAAGACTCAATCAGGTGGTATGCGATAAATGGGTGGATATCAATGCTTTCTTTTAACGCTGCAAATGACTCAAGACAATCATTACTCAAAGATAAAAGTTGCATCCTTAGGATTAGACTGGTTAGAGGCTTAGAAATCCTAGAAAAATCTTTAATGAATCGGCGGTAAAATTCTTACAGCGCCCCAAGAAATTCTCACTTCTTTTTACGTAGGTGAGGTGACATTTTCTCTATTAACCTTAATTTTTGCTTTGTCTATCCTCAATACCTCGGCATCGGACACCAAATGTCCAGAAATCATTCCTTCTCAACCATAAAGTGGTATTTTCCCCAATTTAAACACAAGATTAATGTGTTGCACACTTTCAAGTACCTTTTGAGATTCGCGCCCAAACCATTATTAAGATTAGATACATACACCGAAAAATCAGCCATGAATACTTCCATTATATTCTCACACAAAAAAAATTGACATCATGCAACGTTGAAGGTAGCGGGGCATTGCACAAACCAAAAGACATCTCAATAAGCATAAGTGCCATAAGGACAAGTAAATGTGGTTTTCTCTTGGTCGCTGGGATGAATAGGAATTTGAAAGAAAAAAAACAGAATAGCCATCCAAATAGCAAAAATGTGAATGCTTTGCTAACCTTTTTAACATTTGGTCAATAAAGGGGAGAGGAAAGTGATCTTTATGAGTTGCTTTGTTCAGTTTTCTGTAATCTATATACATCCTCCACCTCGTAATTTTCCTAGTTGCAAATTAAATTCAATCTTTTTATCACCCACATTGAAAACAAACTTCCCATGTTTCACATCAATAAAAACTCCTATTGTGGCTAGAAAAGGTCTCCAAAGAAGAATTGGGACTTGAGAGTCCTCTTCCATTTCCAACACCATAAAATCAGCCAGTATAAACAATTGTCCTACTTTGATAGGAACATCCACTAATACTCCCACCGAATACTTGATAGATCGACCAACTAGCTGTAAGGAAATGTTTGTGGGCTTTAACTTACCCACATCAATCTTCTTACAAACTTACAAAGGCATGAGGCTTACACTAGCCCCAAGATCACACAAAGCACGTTCAAAACTCATATCACCACAAACACAAGGAATAGAAAACTTCCAGGTCTTTAAGTTTGGAAGCAATATTTTTAATTATGGGCACTAATTTTCAATTAAAGCAATTGTCTCATTGTCGTCAAGTTTTCTTTGTTTGACCAAATTTCTCTTTAAAAATTTAGCATATGAGCCATTTGAGACAGTAGGCACATAAGGTTTTATTTTTCCTCATCTACCCTCTCACTTGATGGTTGAGTTCTTTCACTCTAATCCCTAACATTCACTTCCACGTCATTACCCTGAGGTTCCTCTAATTGTTTTTCATTTATTAGGTGACATCATTTAAATTGTCCTTTGGGTTAGTTCAGGCTCCCCGAGAATACACCAGGAGATCTAGAGAGAAACAACTTGTTGAGCCACTTGGAATAATTTTTGTTCTCAACATTTGATTGTGTGTGGCCATGAAATCTACCTTAGATACTAACTGCCGAAGTGCTCATTCAATGGCTGGTTTTTGATTTTTAACTCCTCGTTTTGTGTAGTTTGAGTCAACACAAACATTTCCCAACAATTTTCTAAGCTAGACTTTTGGGGTTGTTGAAAGACCTTATCCTTGGAAATTGGGAGGTCTAACCATTGGTTGGGGGATGGATTTAAGGGAGGATGTTTTAGGAAAAATTTGATGATCCCTCCACTTTGATTATAAAGTATTTGAAAAGGGTCCCCTTTTGTGGATTGTTAAGATAATTAAGTTGCTCATTACTCACCCCACCATTAACAGACATTATGACTTGGCATTCAACAACCACATGACCAATATACCACAAATTTCACAAGGAGAAACATTTGGTGTGACATCATTTACATTCAATTTTCAAAATTTTGAAACAAGCATCTACCTTAGAAGCAATATATCTAATGCATCAACTTCATGACCTGCTCCTTTCTTCTGAGATCGATACTTGACAATTGGTAATGGTTATGTGCCATGTCCTTCAGTTAGAGCATAAGGCTTCTTCTATGTTCTTGTTCTCACATGCTCTCTTGCAGCAGCGTCTACGTCATGTCTGTAGTGTGTGAGAAGTCTTGTAGAATGTAATGGACATTAGCATCTTTCCAGCCCATGAATGAGGGAAAAAATCTCAACATCTCATTGAAGCGCTCCCAAGCTTCATAGAGCAATTAATCCTTCCTTTTGAGAAAAACTGTGATTTGATTTTCAATTGTGTAAGTTTCCTTGGTGGAATAATATCTAGCAAGAATGCTTGCTTAACCGATCCCATGTGGGTAATGGATTCAGAAGGAAATTAATGTAGCCAAGCTCTAGCTCTCCCGCTTAAGGAAAAATGGAAAGTCTTTAGTCTAATGGTGTCACTAGTCACTCATCATTTTCAAAGTATCAAATACTCTAAAAAGAATAGAACAAATGGATGGTTTGGATCATCGGGTTGGAGTACTGGAACAATTGGTTGTGTGTACAGAGATAGAACAGGTTAATTCAAAATGGTTAGCCTCTACATTGAACGCGCATACTCGAATGCAGTACCGTAGTATTTGGAGAGGCATAATCTTTCAAGGTTCTATTTCAGCCATTTTTAATCTTTTCTTGTTCATAAATGGTTTGCTCTCTTCTTCTCCTATGGAAAAATCTTCAATCTCGGGTATTGGTTCGACAAGTGTCCCTAGGCTTCAGATCTTCACATTCAAAGATAGAACAAACAGTAAAGACATAAATATGCTAGTTTATTCGGTCTAGAAAAGAGAATTAATATAAAAAAACAAAGTCCCCGACAACGACGCCAAAAACTTGATAGGACAGCAAGTGCACGTTATTATACGCATAGTAAAAATTATCTTCTCACGAGAACTTTGTATGAATACTAGTGTCTCTTTACTTTTATGATTAGCTAAAATATAAATATGTGATAATGATTTTTGGTTTAAAATTCACAATAAAAATAAAGCCTTGGATTGTAATTTTCACAATGATGAATACAACAAGTTAACCTTCTTGAGTTATTGGTTTTTAAACTCTTAAAAATCAGTATAAATAATTGCAACTAATGCTTTCTTCAAAAGAACAAAACTGTATTTAAACTAATAACCAAACATGTTTTCATGATTGATGTATTACCAAAATCCTTTAGAGAAATATCTTTTAATGATTTCAAAGAACCAATATCTATTTTCATGATTTGATTTTCTTTTCCAATTTAGGGGTCAGATATAAAATTACCTTTCGGTATATTATTTGATATCTAAATATGAATATGATTCTTACTAGAGATTGGATTAAAAGATCAACACCCATGACAATATGAAATAGAAATTGTTAGAGATCCAACATTGGAAATCCTACAATCCCAAGACAAGGGAAGATCTACTCAACATATGATAATAGTAGAATCAAAGCTTAATATAAAAATATTGGAATATAAAATAATAGAATAAAAAATTAACAAAACAAATAGAACATTGAATATTATTGAACTATAAATTTCTAAGAGAAATAAAAAAATAAAAGAAAAGTAGTAAGAAATTGTGTGTAGGAGTATGTGTCTCTAAAATTGAGTATTTTAGTTCTTTTATAGTCCTAGGTGCTTTAATGAGCTTTAATTACAGAACCATCATAATTTCATAGAAAGGAAAACGGTTTAGCAAGAAATGGGTCATTTATGGCTATAAGGTCATTACTGTTAGGCAGTTAATAGATCAACAACAGAAAATGAACAGATTATGGCCATAATGGTCATTACTGCTAGATACGTAATCCTTGCTACTTGATTGGCAAATTCTTATTTAATTTAATTATTTTCGTTCATCCAATATGGCTAAATGACTATATGGCCAGACAGTAATGTTGTCAGAACTTGAGTTTCTTATTTTTCTTGATCATGATGCCATCACTTGACTCAGCTATTTTGCTCCAAAAATCTTCACTATTCATTCACTTCTCCTTGCCATTAAAACAAAACACAAAAAGTTAGTAAAAAAGAACTAAAATCGAATTAAAACATCAAATTACCTATGAAATAAAATTATAAAAATAGATAAATTCTTATTTATCAACCATCGTGCCTATTTTCCTTTTCACAGAAAGCATTCAACAATGTTTGATTCATCTCATTATTCCATTGTAGAGTATTTGTACTAGGGTGAGTAGAGTTTGATGGAGTGTTTTTCCCTTTTCCGATTATAGTAGCTAAAAATTATTGAATCAATATGAGTAACCTAATAAAAATTATTAACACATACCATTGATTAATACACATGTTTACAACAACACAATCATGTTCATGTAATTTTTCCAAAAACAAACATAACACAAGATTTGTAATACATTCTACACATGTAGTCACATTAAACAAATACAAGGCATGTTAGGAATACAAACTACATTATTTTTGTTATCATATCAGATAGACATTCCACATTCCGAGAGCAACATTGTCGTTTAAAAGTGATCTTAGTCTATAGTCTTCATCATGTTGTCGTGGTTAGGGTCTATCAATCTCTTGTTGAAGCAACTCGTGATCTACTTCAGTAAAGTATCATCAGCATCAACACCCATTAGAAATTTATGCAATATACAACAAGCAAGTACAATTTATGTCATGACTTCAAATGAGTAAAAGGGTTCAGTGCCGCTATATATAATTGGAAATGTTTTCAATTCAAGTTAGTAAGAGATTGTGTGTAGGAGTATGTGTCTCTAAAATTGAGTATTTTGGTTCTTTTTATAGTCCTAGGTGCTTTAATGAGCTTTAATTACAAGAAGCCATTATAATTTCATAGAAGAGAAACAGTTTAGCAGAAAATGAGTCATTTATGGCTATAATGGTCATTACTGTTAGGCAGTAATAGATGCAACAGCAGAAAATGAACAGATTATGGTCATAATGGTCATTACTACTAGATAGTAATCCTTGCTAACTTGAATTGGAAAATTCTTATTTATTTATTTATTTTCCGTTCATCCAATATGGCTATAATGACTATTATGGCCAGACAGTAATGTTTGTCAGAACTTGAGTTTCTTTTATTTTCTTGATCATGATGCATCACTTGACTTCAAGGCTGTTTTGCTCCAAAAATCTTCACTTATTCATTCACTTCTCCTTGCAATTAAAACAACACAAAAAGTTAGTAAAAAAGAACTAAAATCGAATTAAAACATTAAATTACCTATGAAATAAAATTATAAAAATAGATAAATTCTTGCTTATCAACCATCGTGTCTATTTTCCTTTTCACCGAAAACATTCAACAATGTTTGATTCATCTCATTATTCCATTGTAGAGTATTTGTACTAGGGTGAGTAGAGTTTGATGGAGTGTTTTTCCCTTTTCCGATTGTAGTAGCTAAAAATTATTGAATCAATATGAGTAACCTAATAAAAATTATTAACACATACCATTGATTAATACACATGTTTACAACAACACAATCATGTTCATGTAATTTTTCCAAAAACAAACATAACACAAGATTTGTAATACATTCTACACATGTAGTCACATTAAACAAATACAAGGCATGTTAGGAATACAAACTACATTATTTATGTTATCATATCAGATAGACATTCCACATTCCGAGAGCAACATTGTCGTTTAAAAGTGATCTTAGTCTATAGTCTTCATCATGTTGTCGTGGTTAGGGTCTATCAATCTCTTGTTGAAGCAACTCGTGATCTACTTCAGTAAAGTATCATCAGCATCAACACCCATTAGAAATTTATGCAATATACAACTAGCAAGTACAATTTATGTCATGACTTCAAATGAGTAAAAGGGTTCAGTGCCACTATATATAATTGGAAATGTTTTCCTTAGTACTCCAAAATATCTCTCAAAAAAAAAAAATTTTAGTAAAGCATGGCGATGGTTGAACAACTCTTTAAGATTTTGTGGGCCTCGAGCATAATATTCCTTCAAGTGATAATGAACACCTTTATATGGGGTATGCATCCCACATTTTAGCATAAATCCCGCATCCCTAAGATAATATTTTCCTACAAAATTTTAATGTACATTATGCGTCGATATTATTTTTTTGACTACTGACCTTTATGGTGTAACCAATTAACATTTTCCTACAAAGAAAATTAATAGATTGCCAACCATTAGGAATTTTTAATGGGTTTTCCCTACTAAAAGCATATTTCAAAGTTCTAGAGTTAGATGTTGTGCCTTCCCACATGGGTAAAACATATGTGAATTTCATTTCAAAGTTACATGCAACCAAGACATTTTGTGTAGGGTAGTCTTTTCTTCAACAAAATTGAAGGGATTCAACTCTATGTACTTTCACTCGAATATGTGTACCATCAATAGCTCCAATACAATCTTTTTATTGAATAAGATATTAGATTTGTGATAAAATGACGTCACAATTTGTGAGGATAAACAAATCAAGATGAATTGACAGCATAAAAGTACGTTAAAAAAAGGATAGAATCTTTTATTATTGTGGAGGTACATCTCTACTTGAAGGTTGGACAATGAAATCATCTTCTAACGAAATGATTGGACATAAAACATTGTGGAAGTGGCAACTAACAGTCTCACCAGAACAATGGAAGAAGAATGACATAATACGATTTTTGACATTATGACCAATGATGTGTAGGAACTTAGCAACTTGTTCTTCAAATGTAGAGCGTATAATATCTTTCACAAAACCAATCCCTCTAAACTTATGGTACACAACAACATAAATACCTCAAGCCCCATTCGTATGATGTCTTGACATTTTTCAGTATGTACTAATTATCTCACTAAATTGTGACGCCCACGCTCCCATTAATGAATTTCGTGGCAAACTGGACTATGTGTGCAATGTGACATTATTTGAAGCATATGTAATGCATGAACATTATAACATAGCAGGACTACAGAACAAAGATGTTGTTGTCTATCTAATCCTTGACGAAAATGACTAAAACTTTGCTTCCTAAGATTAGTCAATTTTTTACTTTGGACTGCATTTCCTTTATACCGTTAAATGCTTCACCAAACTTGTCTTCTTGATTAGTAAAAGACTCCGTATCATAGAATGTAAATGTTAACCTTCGATGAATATTACTTTAGTAAGTCAATAGGTTCTAAAATAGTTTCCAATACACCAATGATATAGTATTTGTTACACTAACTATCAATTTTCAGCAATTTGTGAGATAATTTGGAATAAAACATTTAAGGGTTCAATATATCCTTTTAATACCTACAAAATTATGACCGTTTAAAATTAGTTTCTAAAAAAAAATTATTCCACTTTTAGTTCCTATTTTGATTTTATAAATACTTTTTTATGGACTAAAATTCTCAATTTTTACAAAAAAAACTTTTCACAATAGGGACTAAAGTAAATAAAAAGTAATAGAAATCTAAAAAGTTAAAAAAAATTTATTAAGGACTAAAAATTTAAATTTTAAAGGATTAAAAATGCATTCAACCCAAACATTTAACTATAATTTTTTTTTCACAAAAACGATATGAATATATCCACAACACCACATGAAAAATTAATTAAATTCTTAATGTTTTTACTCAAGTAATTCCATTCTTATAAGATTTGTTCATACCACCACCAGATTATTATTATGGTCATGAATAATACATTATGAAGCGAATAGAAGCAAATGATTAAGTTTTAGAAAATATTTTATCGTCTCACAAATAATATTGGTTAATTAAATTTCATTGTTCCAATCATTAATAAAATAAAATGGAATACACATCAACATGATTCACAAGGAAGGTGAAAGCAAACAAAAATTGCAAATGAAAGCATGAGCATAAAAAATTGACAACTGAACAACAATAGGTCATATAAGAGGAAGCGAGAAGGATAATATTTGTAAGCAACTTGTTGGAAAAACACAACGTTTCTTACCGTTTTTCAATTCCAAAACAGTGAACTACACATGAAACTAAAATCAAAAGACTTTCATATAATGTTTATTAACCCCAATAAAATAAAAAATTTAAAGTAAGATAGAACTATGAAAAAACTTATATCGCTAGCAAAAGAGGAAAACAACAACCCATTACTCATTTCAATCTATCTAACTCTTCAATGATGTACTTTCCTATCATTGTTGGATCATCAAAAGTGGAGCAAATGAAATGGTGATTTTGATGGTTGGATGTGGAAAGTAGTAGGAGAATAAAGGAGACAAAGCTACTATGATTTGATAGGGTTTGGTCTGGGTGGTGGAGAAAAACACTAGTGCAATTAAATCTGTTACATCGACGATTTTTAGATTGGTTGTTATACATCTATAATGTAATAAACAAAGGTGGTGACAAATTTGTTACTATTGCATATTTTGCTTTAGATCTGTATATTAGACTGTTTAACAATCATTTTACTTAAAACAACTTCTCGTAAATTAACCAAAAAATTTAGAAAAACATGCTACGAACTCTCCATCCTTCAACCTTCACCCTTCACCCTTCATCCTTATGCGCGAACTCGTAAATGAACTTCGCTTAGCTCCCCTAAAAAAAAATTTCACTCCCTCCCTCCTCACAATCACAAGTAAATTTTGTTTTTCCTTAAAGACCTCCGCTAAATTTTGTTTTCACTCCCTCTCTCACGCTGAATTCTTCAACCTTAGCATTGATGACGAGTCAGCGTTTTACTGCTATCGCGGTCAAAAACGAGTCTATCGTTTTTCTGCTTCTCGCGCCGATGGATGAGTGTCTTTATCTTCTCCTTCCATCTATCGAAGAAGCATTTCCGTCGAGAAGGTGTCGATGTTCTGTTTCTCCTAAACTCATTTGTTTGTTTCTTAGATAATTTTATGATAATCTGTTGTTTCTTACTTAAACAATTTGAATCCAGATCATTACCAAACAAGTTTGACTTTGCATGGGTTTTGTTGTATGATTTTTCCATATAAATCATTTCCCTGTTTGTGAAAACTGGAGTCATAATCCTTGCTTCTCCTTCAGCTTCTTTTCAATTTGCAGTTATACATTCAAATTCCTTTTGGGTTGAGAAAACAACTCTAATTTTTGGATTTTAGATTGTTGTTAGGTTTTTGTTCTCTTTCAAGTTTTTATTATTCATTGAGAATGTGTTAGACGGAGATTTGCATTTTTTAGTTATGATTGATTTTGCTAAAAAGACCGGGAAGCATTGTCACTACAACAAAATCTTTTATTTGGTGGCGGTCAAAAGACGGCGAAAAAATAGCCACAACAGACACATTTGTGCGGACTTAAGGCAGCCACAATAACTCAGTCACAAAGTTTTGTTGATGGCCAAAACGACCCAAATTTTAGTCACATAGACTAAATTGAACCCAAATTTTTTAATAAATAAATAGATACTCAAGGCTGAAGAAGAAAAACATCAAAAAATCAGAAAAAGAGTGGAAGAACTCAAACTCAAAATTTCAAATTATCGTAGAGTCAAAAGAGAGAAACACTTGTTCAAAGTTAGAAATATTCTCTGAGAGTTCTTTCTTAGACGTGTGTGATTTATTATTATTATTTATTATTATTATTATTATTATTATTATTATTATTATTATTTTATTATTATTTTATTATTATTATTATTATTATTATGTATTATTATTATTATTATTACAGCTTTATTAGAAGCAATTACTCAAATTCTAATATTTTTTATCCAACCTGATATTGGTTTAGTTCTTTCTTCAATCTAGGGTTTAGGGTTATTAGGAGAAGACTTGTCTTGTAGGGTCAAGGTGGTTAGTTCCTAAAAAGTCTGGGGTTGTCAGAATGTTTGGGAAGACTGACTTGGAGGGTCAGGTGCTTTGTAATTCAAGATAATTGAATTAGTGGATTAAAGTCTTCTGAATGAGGGACTCGATGTAGTCGTGTTAATGGTGAATAAGGATAAATCTATGTGTCAAATTGTTTATGTTTTCATTGTTTGCTACCTCTGAATCTGATTGCTTCTTATCTATATATTTAATAAAAACCAACCAGTCGTCATCAAATTAGCAAAAAGTTATCAACTTTGTCAAACACAATCAACCCCCATTCTCGTGTTTGCACCTTTAGTAAGGTCAAGGTATTTGTTTGCCTCAAAAATTTTGTAGGTGTCAGGTTGTTTTGAGAAGAACGACTTGTAGGTTCAGGTTTAGTGTAATTCAATGATTTACATTAGTGGTTAAATATTTATAAGTAAAGGGACTGGATGTAG
>PGTU02010877.1:0-10901 GCA_002896215.2 Cicer echinospermum | reverse complement strand
ATATATATTTATTTTAAAAATCCTAAAAAATATCACTAATTTCAGAATTGTGATTGAAATTATAAATAGTGATATTTTTTTGCTATTTTTAAGTAAAACAAAAGTCATTTTTTGAATAATGAATTAATGTCACTATCTTCTGCTACTACTAATAATACGAAAAGACACAAATATTTGGCATAAAGATTATAGTTAGTATTATATGGCATACACCAAAACTTAATTCTTTAAAACCAATGTACTTCGAATTCTAGTAGAGTTTATAAAATTTATTTACATTATTATCAGTGCAAAATTAAACTTTAATAGAAGACTCAATTATGTGTGAGAATAATGCACTCATCAATAACAAATTGTGTCTTTTTAATGAATCTCTATAAAAGAAAGTAATGTTTTCTTTAATGTTTAATGTGTTTTTTTTTATTTAAATGTCAAGTTATTTAGCAAAATTAATTATTTAATTATTATTATTATTATTTAAAATAGTCAATTATTTAATTATTGTTTATTTATATTTTTATGTCAAATATTATTAATAAGATAAAATGTGTTCCAAAAAAAAAACAAATCTCAAGCTATACGAGAGATATAAGTGAGTTTGAATTACAAACATGAAAATTCGAAGGTTGTTTATCGCAGCCACTGCAAAACCACAACAAAACAATGTTTTGTTCAACTAGGTCAAGGTTCGTTTCTCTTTTCATTCCCAAAAAGTTCTTTCTTTGTAATTCATTCCCTCTTTTTGCTCTTCAGCTTCAAACCCTATTCCCTTCTAATTCAATAATCCTCATCTTGACAATTCCATTTATTGTTCAATCTGCTCCATAAAATCCTTACCCCACCACCCATGAATTGGCAAGATTTTAGGTTCCATTGTGAAAAGCATTACTCTCTATTCCCTTTTTCAACAATGGAAATTAGGGGAATTAAACCCTGACTTTGTAACTTGCAGTCTCTAATCAATTGTTTTTGCCAATAGGTCATATCACTTTGCTCTCTGTTTTCTCAAAGATTCTCAAAAGGGGTTATCATCCTGATACAATAACTTTGAACACACTCATCAAGGGTTTTTGTCTCAAAGGCGAGGTTCATAAAGCATTGCACTTTCATGACAAGGTGGTAGCACAAGGATTTCATTTGAATCAAGTTAGTTACGGGACTTTGATCAACGGGTTATGTAAAGTTGGAGAAACAAGAGCAGCTCTAGAGTTGCTGAGACGAGTTGATGGGAAATTGGTTCAACCTAATGTGGTAATGTACAACACGATTATTGATAGTATATGCAAAGATAAACTTGTTTCTAATGCATGTGATTTATATTCTGAAATGGTTGTCAAGAGAATTTCTCCTGATGTTGTCACTTACACTGCTTTAATTAGTGGCTTTTGCATCATGGGTCAATTGAAAGAAGGAATTGATTTGTTTAATAAAATGACATTGGAAAACATCAACCCAAATGTGTATACTTTTAATATATTGGTTGATGCTTTTTGTAAGGAAGGAAGTTTTAAAAGAAGCTAAAAATGTGTTTCTTGTTGATGATGAAAAAGACATAAAACCTGATATTTTACTTATAGCTCTTATAGATGGATAATTGCCTCGTAATAAAGTGAACAACAGGCTAAGAGTATACTCAAAATTATGGCCCAAAGGGATTGCTCTGACGTTACGACGCTACACTATCGTGATTAATGGACTGTAAATTAAAATTGGTGATGAAGCCATGGAACCTCTTCAAAGAAATGCAGTCCAGAAAAAATCTGTTCCTGATGTTGTAACTTACAGTTTCCTCATCGATGGTTTGTGCAAATCGGGGAGAAATTAACATATGCTTTGGAGCTTGTTGTGAGATGCTGATAGGGGCCAACCACCGAAATAATACTTACAGTTCTATATTGATTCTTTATGCAAAAGCCAATGATGTTGACAAGGCAATTTGCATTATTGAAAAAATTTAAAGACTTGGGTATTCAACCAGATATGTGCACGTATAATATTCTTCTCAATGGATTGTGTAAAAGTGGACGAATAAAGGATTCACAAAAGATTTTTGAATATCTTTTGGTCAAAGGCTACAATCTTGATGTCTATGCATATACCATTATGATACAAGGGTTTTGTAACAAGGGCTTGTTGGACGAAGCGTTGGATTTGTTTTCAAAAATGAAAGACAATGGCTGCATTCCAGATGCTTTAACTTATGAAATAGTTATTCATTCCCTCTTTGAAAAATATGAAAATGAAAAAGCGGAGAAACTTCTTCGGGAAATGATTGTGAGAGGTCTTCTTTAAGACAGAAACTAGGTGAGATATTTTTCTATTTAAACTTTATTATTTTGAATCAATGTTTCAACATTAATTTATCATTTCAATCAATTTTGTTAAGTGTGTTTATACTTCACAAATTGGTAGATTGGTGAGTTCCAACTTGAAAGAAATTTGTAGAATATTAAAATTATTGTTGTCTTATGTGTGTTGGTTTTTTTTTTTTGTATTAACTGGATTACATAGCTAATACAAACAATAGTTAAACATCTTGATGGTTTAACTTATATGATAATAAATTGCATTATCAATATTCATGAGACCGAGAGGATGATCAGAAGTCTTGTTGTGATTAGTGCAGAGAAAATCAATATTCATTCAAGTATCTTGATGGTTAACTGTATTAGTGTTGTCTGTAAACTATTCCTTTTGATTCATTTGCTGCCATTCCTGATATACTGCTTGAAATCTTTACAAATACAAAGGCCAGAATACATGTAAAATCTGTATGGGTTATGATATTAAAATATAGCTGTTTAGCCTAAAGCAAGTCCATAATATTTAGGGAAAAGTTAGTAGTTAGAGAAGTAGAACATTGTGAATTACTGATTGTTAAAATTCTCAATACTAGTTTTATAGTTCCTTTTTTCAACTGTTTTGTTATCCCCTTATCCTTTAAATGGGTAAATGTTAAATGAACATCATTTAGATCACAGTATTATATAATTGGAAGGTGTATCGTATTGAGATCAATGTTCCTCATGTATAGATTACAATGAGAAGCATATTAGAGATATAATTATATTCATTTGTTTCTGCATTTCCTATTGACAAATAAATTTCCAATTGATTTCTGTTTCCTTTTACGGAACCTCGAATGATTGCCAATGCATTGTGTAGTCCTGTCTTCTGTTGTTTGTCTCCTTTTCTGTCTAAATATATCGAGAGACTGGTTCGGACTCAGGACAATATCTATACCAGGATGTGAGTCTAATTCAGCAGATATATCTCACGAAACTGATTATTGTGTTGAATGTTGCAAATTTCAATATAAATAGTCAAAAAAACTCTAAACATTATAGGTATCTTAATGCTATGAATTCATGGGATTGTGCTAAGAACAAAATAAGTCAAATTAACTGAATTCCTGGTTCCAGACCCTAGGTTTGTCCATGATGCAGTCACTCTTGCTTTCGATGAACTCCTATTCCATAAGACCATTGCTAACTTGTTATAAACTGAGAGGGCCTGCCCAAACCTGCACATGTGCTTCAAGAAGTGTTAGAAATTAAGATATCATCTTAGAATATCTAATATAATGTTGGAGTATCTTAGTTTCTCTCGTAGGATCTGTTTCTAATCTTAGAGTATCTTAAATTATCTTGTTAGATTAGTTTTCAAATTACTTAGTTATTATAAATTTATAATTATTATTTTTCCTGATTTCGCTATTTATTTAGGATTATAAGTTTAATATCCTTATAGATAGGGGTTAGTCTGTTTATCTTCAACAAGTTTTATGAAGAAATTTCCCACTACTAACACAAGTGCATTTCTCTCCAAGAAACATCTATTAGTTATAGTATCTAGTATCTACATATTTAAGTGACAAGCTATGGAATACAAATACTAACATAGACATAAGACACGAAACATATATTTACACGTCGACACCGATAATAATTTGAGAAAATGAATTACCTCCAAATCATCATTATTTTTCACCTTCTTCCCTTGAACTCCTAGTTTGTCTGCAAAACCACAAGGTTATTAGTATTAAAAGCATTGATTGTTAAGAGATGTTTGAGGATTTTTTAGTCTAATCCTTCCTTGATTTACTGCAATAACTTCTGAGTTGCTTAGTAGTTTCTTTGTAGTGTCGTACAGTTCTCTAATGTCACAACCAATCAATGAAGGAGCCTATATATGCAAAGGAAAAGTTATCTTACAAATCACATTTTCCATAGAGGTCTCAGCAAATTATTGTAAATAGAGTAATCAAAACAGAAAATTTTTGTCGTCAGGTTCGAAACTGAGTACAAGATAATGAAATTTCTTTGAAATAGATTGTATTTAAATATCTCCTGTTGTTCTCCAACTGGATATCTATTTAGTTGGTTTTGTATATGCAATTTGAAAACCACATATATACCTTTCTTTGGGTTTATATCATTATTATTATATCCTTTAAAATGTTATACTTGCACCCTTATTACTTGTTTCTTTGATTTTAATTAAGAACCAAGGTCTTTGTTTCAAGTGACAATGATATCAATTCATTGAATCATGATTTTAAATTACGATGTTGTCGCTGTAGCGCTATAAATTTTTAAATTGCAGAAATATGCGGTCTAAATTATAGTTGCAATGTCGTTAAAACGGTAGTTGGGTAACACAATTTAAAATCATGTCTTGAATATATTTTTAGTGAAGAACTCATGAACTTGGTTGATAAAGTAATGACAATATTTTTGGTTTAAAAATTGTCTTTGAAATATCTAAGATTAAGGGAAGAATTTTTCACACCCCTCAATATCACTTCATATGGAGAATGTGATCGATTTTGTTTCGTAAAATTTTACGCTGTCAATTAATTACCCAAATATTTTTTTGTATGACATTTAAGATATAATATGATTAAGTTAAATCTTTTTAATAATCCAACAAATGTGATTAATTGATACTTTATATTGTAAGTGCATATGCATTAAATTTCATGAAGAGAAAATGTGAATTTTGTGCTGATTTTGAAAGTATACTTTAGCACAAAATATGAATTTTGTGCTGTTTAAAAAATTCAGGCTCACAAAATATGAGAACAAGTGAAGTTTGTGCAGTTTAAACAAAATTCAGGCTCACTTGAAAATTTAAAATTAAACTATTTTATAGAAATGCATTAATAAATTCAGGCTCATTATAAATGCATTAATAAATTTTATAGAAGAAAAAATGAATAGAAATGCAACAATAACAACGATAATATAAACTATACAAAATGTGTCCAAATAATTAATTAGTTCAAATAAATATTTTAACTTTAATTTTTTAAATCATTATCAATTATTTTGAATATATCTAAAAAATGTGATATTTAATTACAATAAAAATATATTAAAGATTATTACTTTTTAGTTTTTTCTAATGTGCATAGGTAAAACCATCTTGCACCATGCATGAGTTTATCTTCTACCATTGAATCATTAAGTCTCGTAATATCTCATTGACCGAATCATTCAACTTATTAATTCAATGGTCGATAAAAGTTTTGTGTATGATGCACAGCTTGTCTCACTTGTGTAACATAACATTTGTCTACTTCTAATATATCATTTAATAACTATTATCTACTAATCATCTTTGATTTTAAATCAAAGAGTAATGTTTATAAAGTTAAAGTACAATTTAATCTTAATTTAATATATCAAATATTAATATATCAAATGTTCATGCGCAAAGCGCGGGCCAATATCTAGTTATCATTCATTTCAAGCTATTATGGTGGAGTTGTTTCATGTATCATTTCATATTGTTTATAAAATTCAATAAACAAATTACTATCATACTATGTTCTTCTATCACTACGAAACCTTTTAATTTTTTTTCTTAATTGATTTTCAATTTTCAGTTAAAAAAAATCTTAACATGTCAAGTGCTTCACTTATTTTTCATTAGATATACAAAGGTTTAGTCAAAAAAAAATCATTAATAAAAGTGAAAAAAAAATAACATTTTTAATTTCTAGTTAAAGTACCATTAAGTTCACATATACAAGAGTGTATTGAATTTAAAAGTTCATATTCTCTTACTACTTATTTATCTGAACTCTTTTTTATTTTGCCTTGACTAAAAATATTAAGATAATGATGACTAAAAATATTGACTAAAAATGTTGGGGAAGAGGAAAGTGCTGTGGATTTGAGGGAGTTTATTTTGGAGTTACCTAATGGTATGTTAACAATGAACAACAACAACGCAATTGTAAATGCAAGTTGATTTCTTGAAAATTGTAAAATTAGAGACATGCATAAATGCACATTAATATCTTGGAAATTGTAAAAATAGAGACATGCGTAAATGCAAATTGATTTTTTTTAAATTGTGGAATAAGAGATAAGCATAAATGCAAATTGATATCTTAAAAATTATGAAATTAGGGACATGCATAAATGCAAGTTGATTTCTTGAAAATTGTAAAATTAGGGGCATGTTTGGTTTAGTTTAAAGATAAAACAATTGTTTAAGAAACTTCTTTTTAAAAACTATTTGCTAATTTACGGTTTTTAAAATATAAAAAACCAAAAACTATTTATATATATTTTTTTATTTTTACTTTTTCATTCTTAAAAGAGTTCAGAATATACAAACACGGAGGACATCTAATTTTATTAATAGCAATTTATAATTTTCCATTTTCAAAAAATTATACTCCTTTCTTATTGTAAAAAAAAAAATCACACTTAAAAAAAATATATTATGCAATCTTTTAATTTTTAAATAAAATATATTATGCAATCTTTTATAAATTATTTGACTATATTAAATTAATCTTTAATTTATTTTTAACTTGATAAAAAATGTTATAACATGACACAAAAAATCTTTAAAACATCTAACCATTAAACATATTCCAACCATATATCGAACTAATGAAAAATATCATTTAAGAATTTATAAATTATCGGGTGAATATGTTTTTTATTTATTTTGTAATCTAAAATCATAATTATTTTTTGCTTTATAGTATTTAAAGTTTAGGTTACCATGAAAACTTAACCTAATAACACCCCTCTTCTAGAAACTCCTTATAAATGAGTAGCTATGTTTTCCAAAATACTACTTTAAATTTCTGTCTCTTTTTTTCATTCATCGGCGCCGTTTCCCAAAGACTACTTTAGTCTTTATCTCTGCCTCTTTCATTTTTGTCTCAATCTTGAGCTTTGAATTAGATCTAAAAAGATTCTCTTCATTATTTATCAATTTGATCTTCATTCATATAATAGATATGTTATTATATTTGAATAGATATGATGATATGTTCGGAGGGTTACATACATCAAGGTTATTCCTCTTCACTCTATCGCTAAATTAATCTATTATTGGGTTCTTTTTCTCGTATTTTAAATTATGTTGTTATTTTTTCAATTAGATCCAAATAACGAGATGACAAAACACAAATCAAAGAGACTATCGATCTATCCGTGATCAAATGGAATTCGTTAACATTTTCTCATATTTCCATGTGTTTTTACTCAATTGTTCGATTTGGGAAGGTTTTGAATAAATCTCTTACGTTGTGATTCCCTTGATTAAATATGATTACATTGCGAAGGATGGGAAGACGGTAATAATTATTAAACTATATATATCTATATTCTCCTAGATACTTCCTGTTATAATTTATTTTGACGAGTAAGTCTATGATGATTGCTACCAAATTTTAGTTAATAATTTATATACTAATTGAGAAGAGTCTCAATCGAACATCAATCTTATAGATATATTGTTTATTGTTGCTTCTCAAAGTATCTTTTTATTTATTAGTGAAATACAGATTGTTTTTAATAATTACTATTTAATTTTTTGATTGTTCATAATAACTGTATTTTCTTTAATATGATTATGTAGATGTGACACTTATGGTGTTTAGTCTTTCTAACTTATTCCTTAGTATGCAGAAGGATTAATATGATAGGTGAGGGGTGTCTTATTATGTTCAAAAATTTAAATATTCTTTAAACATATAAGGATGAAAATAAGCCACAAATCTTTATTAGTCGAATTTTGTAACTTATGTTATCTCTAACTTTTGCCATTTTATACACTTTAATTATACTCATCAACATAAATGAAATACTCATGTTTTTAGGAGAATTAAGCTAAATTTTTGAGGAGGAAGGCCTTGCTACGGTACATTACATCATTTAAATAATATTTGTTGGTTTTTCTAATTTTCAATATTTTAGACACATCTTAATTGGTTGTTTTTGTCTCTTTTTAGATGTACGACCCTAATAATTCCAAAGTTGGGGTTTGGGTGGTATCTGAAGATCTTTAACCACTTGACATCCAATTGTCTTATTACTGCATGTTCTCCTCCGTTATTGTAAGTTTTGGGTTCATGTTTAGTGTAACTCATTCATATCATTTTATAAAAAATCAATTTTAATTATCATTACATAACAAATTACATAGTCTTTTTATGAAATAACCAAATATTAAAATTAGTAATTGTTGTGTTTATTCGGTAGATGAAATATAAATCTAAGACTTCTTATTTGTCATCCTGTTAATCGACATAATTATAATAATAATATTTGTTTGCATTCATATTCAAGATGTTATTAATTATATATATGTTATAGTTATCTAGTGTAATCATTTGGAGCTAAAGGTGGCTTACATGACAAAGTATGTCCTCTAATTTATGCAACATGTTTTGAAAGTTGGAAAGATGTTTTTCTATAATTTAAATAATAAATAATAAAAAATATTTGAATATGTGTTTTTGTAGAGTTTGTCTACCACTGTGTCTCTCCTCTTTCAAGATGAAGTATACATATGTCTCCTTGAACTGGTACACTGAACATCTGTCGAAGTTATATCTATCTTGTGTTTTGGATGAAGACCTTTCTCTACTATGCTTTCTCAATTTAGACCATTTTGATAAACGTTTGACATAAATTCATATGACTGTGATTCTTGATTAAGTTTATCAATGTCGTACTTATCTAGATATAAAAGGTGATAATTAAGAATTTATTTATTTAGGGAATATTATGTATAATGCTTTACAATGTTATATTTGATCAATTACTTTATTTACATTTTAAATGCGCCTCAAAAAATCAATCATTAAATTAGTGGAGTAGTCAATATTTTGATTTGTACTTGTAACAATTTGTAGGTTAATGGTGAAGTTTCAAATACAGGTTACTGTGAAAATGATGATAAGAATAATAAAACGTTATTTTAATGAATTGAAACAAAAGTAAGTATTAAAGGGTGGATGTCACGTCAATTGGGGTGTGTCTCCTAATATATATTGATTTGCACTTATAACAATTTTGTAAAGGGTGAGAGGCATGTGAATAGACCTTAGAATGGAAGTAGTCGATTCCGTCTAAGAGTTGGCAAATTAATACTCAAACTTTGGCATGAAATGGAAGCGAAAAAAAATTCATTGGCAATAATATACAACACATCAAGAACAAAAGATTCAATCCACAAGAATGCATAGTTGAGTTTCAACACAACCAGCTGTATGATACCAAATTAAGTAAACATGGTGTCTATGAAATAATGAGAGAAAAACTTAAAATATATGTTATGGATGTTGGTAAAAGTGATACAGAGTGAAATGATAAATGGTTACATAAATCTTATTATATAGGCATAATTGTTTATGTTAGATCTTTATGAATATATGTAAGTATAGTTATCATATCTTCTTGATAATAAAATAGCCAATAAGATCATAAACAAAATGGAGAAAATAGCTACCACTATTACATTCTAACTATTGTTAAAAGCTGATTGTGGTATATGCTTTAAATCTTTCAGGTTCTTTACTTTCTTCAATATAGATGTGTATTTTTTGAATGAAGGGAGAAAGCAAATTAGGGACCAAATGTTATTTATAGGCTTGATTCTACAATCAAGAATTTACAATCAATAGCACAAGACGTTAAGAATATAAATCTTTGTAGAGATAATTGTTATCTCACACAGTTAATTCTTGTAGGTTAGTTATGCAGCTTTCTACTGTTAAGAAATATCCAGTATCTTGTTGCAATTGTTTGAAGTGACATCCCTAAAATCGAAACAGGATATTGAAATCAGAAGCAGCGGAATCAGATATGTAATCTCTTTAGTATGAACATGCTAGTAATCCGCAACACTGATGAAAATTATGCAAAGAGATGTCAACTACGACATCCATGAGATAAAACAAATCAAATACATTTTTTCGATTTTCTACTGCAGTGTAGAGAACCGTTCTATAATTACACCCTCACATATAGCTATTACAACAACTCTATAAGTATAGTACTAAGACTAGTTGTAAACCAACAAGACTCACTCGTAAACTGAAAGTACTACAACACGAATGCCGCTCTAAAATCGAAGGGAAAGCGGTATTATCACCATTGTAAAAATATCGAAGAGATAGAAAGAAATAAGAGAAGTGGCTCAGAAATCATCGAGCAAACAAAGGAGAAGAGAAAAAGGTTGAAATTGCATCTAACTTTGTTGTTCTTTTCAAAAGAAATTGACACATTATATAGTAATGCAAGCTATCTCATATGTGTAAACTATACAATATTGGACTTTAGTATTTAATTATTTTTAGAGTTGAAAGTTAATCAATGTGTGAAAGTTTTTCAATGTGGGACTTTAACATTTTTAAATTTACACACTAACATACTATGTATGTTCCAATACTTCTGACCGACACTATTATTCATGAATTTCTCACCCTTTTATCCCTCGTTGAAAATTAGAAATTTTACATTCCATGAGAGTCGAAATCGGTACTTAAAGTTTAAATATCCTCGTTGAAATACCGCCTCTAATTTGGCTAAGTTCTGGATATAACTTTACTTGGTATTAATTATAGAGTTGAATAGGAGAATATT
>PGTU02010870.1:0-13290 GCA_002896215.2 Cicer echinospermum | reverse complement strand
TCTACTTATTTAATTAAGAAAATTCAAATCTAACAAGTGGAAATGTAATAATTAGGGTTAAGAATGAAAACGTTGACCACGGTCAGCACCGACATTGAGTAACCTAACTACATTACAAGTGCATAATACTAGAGAGAGAGAGAGAGAAAACAGATCGGATCAGAAGAGATAGATACCTTGAGAAGGTGATTTCGGAGGAGGTGAAGTAGCGCGCTGCTTCCTTGGTCCTTCCGGAGAAACAGAAAAATAAAAGGTATAGAATCTTGCAAGCCATCAAAACCCATCAAGAGTAATCTCAACACCGGAGGATTAACAGTTAGATATAACAACTAATGAGCTCCCATCTTAATAATCATGCATTCCTCATATACCTGAAATCAATGGAGGAATGACAGAATGAAATCACTCAAGTTCCAACAAGGAAAGTATTATTACCCAGAAAGCAATCAGCAAAACACTGATTTATCAGTTGTTAGAATAATTACAATTAGAAAAATCATGCATTTCTTATATAACTGAATTAAATTTTAAACAAAATGGTAGATAACTCCAATTAAAAAAATAAGAAATTAATCTTAAAAGATAATGTAAGATACTCTAAGATAAGAAATTAATCCTAATACAATAGATAATATAAGATGATTTGAAATAATACTAAGATATTATAAGGTATTTTTATATCTGCTAATACTTCCTTAAACTTTAAAATATTGTTTAATAAGATTTTAGCTTATTCCAATTACCTTTTGAAATGGATAGATGATATAAAATAGAGTAACTGGTTCCACACAAAGTACAATAAAAGGCAAAATACACATAAAAACTTACAGGATAGGACCAAAATAAATCAAACTGTCTATGGAAACTGCATCTGATCCCTTAGCTGATCAAGTAGTGTGCTCCCAATTAATCCTGGTCCAATAATGCCCATTGCTATGGTGGTTCTTGAAAGATAAAATCTGGAATGGACAGCCCTTAAAGCTTTTATACAATCCTCTCGCTTAACAACAAAAGTAATATTATACTCAGAACAACCTTGTGCTATATATAGCTCGGACATTTATATTTGCCTGTTTAATAACAAGTTTGATCATAAACAAGTTCAACGAAATAACAAAATATACAACAACAAAAACTAACCTAAGCAATATCTTGTCATACTAATAAGATGAACATAATTTCCAAACTTTAGCCAATGCATTGAAAAGGGTGGCACTAACTCCAGGAGTGCTGGCCATTTTCTGGCCAACTGCATCCAAAATGCTACAATTTGGGATAACCGCAACCTGAGAGGTTCTACATAAATTAGAATGTAATAAATGTAAAAAAATAGCTTAACAAACATTAAATTTCAATAGCTTTCGATTACATATACCAATTTAGTAAAAACATTGCAGAATGTAATAAAGTGAACAAAACTAATAAAATATGTTATGAAAAATAAACTAAAATCATATTATGATAGAGATAAAATTCACAAAAGGATTATTAGAGCACAATTGAAAGTTGTTCTTCACTTGCCACTATTAGAGACAAGTTAGAGGGCTAGAGGAGAATCACTGATTGAACCAACAGGACAAAGTGGAAGAGAATCACTGATTAAAACTCCAATCACAAATCTCAACCCTCCCATATTTTAGTTCCATCAAGCATCACTAATGAACCAAAAAGAGACTTAAGGGTTTGTTTGGATTGGGTTATTTGAACTTTATCTACTGAGATAAACACTTAAAAGACTATTTGAGAGAGCTTATGAAAATAAGCTATATAGTTCAACTTTATTTTATCTTTTGTTACATAAATTGCATATACATAAGCATTTGTATGATATGCATTTAAACTATTAAGTACTTGGCTAAAATGTTTATCCAAAAAGGGACTTATAATAAAATCATAAGTATAGAACTTGCAATCTTCCTAAATAAGCATCTAGTTCCAACAAAATCATAAAAAAACCAATACTAAACCATCCCTTCAAAAACAAATAACACATCCTCCAAATTAAACCCTAAATCCACAATTCAAAAAGTTTCTCATAAATTCCACAAATTAACAAACACACATACCTTATTATGCATCAAAATAGCACAACCAGGCTCCAACTGATCCTTATCAACAAAAGACAAAATTCCAACATAATACTCAGGTCCAACTAACGAAGAAACAATAGCATGATTCTCATCAATAAGTTCTTCAAGTTACCGACACTCATAGGCGAACCTCTTAAATCATCAACCTTAGATCTATCTTCTTCAGCCTTTTCCTCTTGAGGTTTCAACCGCTCTTGATAAGCAACAAACTCTTCCTCCATTAACAGATAATCCTTCACTCGCTCTAGAAGGTTTCATTTCTTATTTGTTTCAGTTACCCAAGAAGGATTAAACTACCAGAGTTAGGGATTTTCAAGTTCTTACCAGTGAAATGAGATATTAGGGATTTCAATCAGCTGTGCAAAAAAGAAAAGAGAGAACGAGTTAGGGTTTGCAAATCAATTAATAAACGTTCATTTACCAACAAATAATCATGAAAATAGAACAAATTAGAGAGAGCAAGCTAGATAACGACAAGTGAAACAGAGTGCGAACGAGAGAGAACGAACAAGAGAGAGCGAATGAGAGAGAGAACATGTGAAGGAGACGTTGAAGTAGCGGCCAGAGAGCTTGAGCGGCGGCCGGAGAGCTCTTAGCGGCGGTCGGAGAGCTCTGAGCGGCGGCGGCAAACTGGTTTGTTGTATGGGTGTTGTAGCAAGTGGAAGAAGAAGGGTTTCCAGCGAAAGAGTGAGAATGATCCAGACTCGTTTAGTTTTTTTAATAAGAAAGTAACAATGAACTTTCCTTTCACTTTACCTGATTTGCACTAAAAATTAGATAAATGAGAATAAGTGACACTCTATCTGTAGCTAAAAGTAATTATAATGACAAATAAAGAAATATCACTATATGTTTAGTGTCACAATAGATCTTTTTTCTTGTAGTGAAACCATACATAGGTCCAAATAAATCTTTTAAAAAAATTCGTTATTGTTACTTTTTAGATATATATGTGTCTTTTGTTTTCCAATAAATGTTACTATTATCTTTTTTTATTAGTACTACTATTATTATACTAATATATTATTATTACTATATTATTATTACTAAATATTATTAGATATTTAAAAAATAAAAATAAAAGAGAAGAAAAAAATTAACTAAACTTAAACTGAGGCCTAATATGTGAAGATTTCTATGAGTCTAACTACTAATAGAAAGTATATAAGCAGGTAACTAATGTAGTAATGCAGCCAAAGAAACTTGCAAAACCCAAATGTATGAGAAAAGAGATGGATGTTCAATCCCAATAAGTAAAAATAAATTGCAAAATAATCAGTGACACACGTCATTATAGCAAATGCAAGAGATGCATGGGAATGCTATAATTGATTAAGAAAAAAGTGGTTCGACCTCTCAAACCCAAAAAAATAGTCTGCCCAATTTATTTTATTTTCTAATATGAGAGTGCCAAAAATATCTTAATAACTTTTGTTATTCGTCTATAACTGAAATAAATACGAGTGAGCAAATTCATGCACTTCCTTTATGTTGGGTATCAAAGAAAAACTGCAATGAAAACGGTCTTTGTGAAGCCAACTGAACATGATCATTCATCGCAAGAATGTTCCCCCGATTTGCAAGATCTTCTACTCAATATGAGACAACACAATTAAGCACCCTTAATTCCTCATAATACAGAGAAATCCTTAGCCGCTACACAAAATTAAAATACACAAATTCACAAGAAATAATGAAAAAAAAAGTAACTTATTCGGTAATTGTCATCAAACTTAAACTGAGGCTTGATACTAGATAGAATTTAGTTAACGGTAAACTACATAAATGCCTGGAAAAAAGTAATGCAGAACAATTCAATGACTATTAGATTTATTTAGAGCCAATGAAGCATGATGAATGATGAACAAAGTATAACAAAACTCACATGTCTAAGAACTCCTGATTTCTTAGGGACTACTTTAATATTGGAAGCTTACCAATGAAGATCCCAATGGAGGGCACAAAGACATACTCCTGATGAAGAAAGACAAATCAGAAACACTAGCAAGACACTATGTATATAAGTAAAAACGTGATTAATTTTATCCAAAGGCTGAATTGAATGGTGTTATCCTCAACCAGGTTGTCACAAGTTCCACAACACACCAAACATGCATAGACTTCTCCCTATGACATGCACAAAAAACCTAAAGGAAGTGCAAAAGGTAGATGTTTGAGTATCGAAGAAAAACAGGAATTTAAGGCTCATTAATGTAGGAACATGACGATTCATACAAAGACATTTCACACAATTGCAATATCTCTACTCAATACGAGACACAAAATTTCAGATATCCTCATTTCTTGTAATACAGAAGAATCATTGGGCCACTGCACAAAACTAATGGAACTACAAAATGAAATCGGGATTCGACCTCTGTACTAAACGCTGACTAAAATGATACAGTAGACACTGGAATAGTCAAAATATCTCTAGCTAAGCAAGAAAGAACATGGTATTTATATGAAACGTGTTAACCTGCAACATGCCACAAAGTTCCACTACACACCAAACAGCATAGACTTTGTCTATGACATGCACAAAAAACCTAAAGAAGAGTGTCGAGGTAGATGTCAGTACATGAAAAACATGAATTTCAAGACTCACTACCGTAGGAACATTACTGTCATTGCAAGGACTTTCCACACAATTTGCAATTATCTTATACTCAATATAAGACGACAAAATTAGATTTATCTTCGATTACGTGTAATAACAGAAGAATCATTGGGCACTGCCCAAAACTAATTACATCACAAATTCACAGAAAATAATGAATTAAAATAGCTTGTAATGTAGTAATGTCACTAAACTTACTGAGGCTTTACGTAATGTAAAATACTTATGTTTTTATGAAGACAGACTAAGGAACGTGATCAAGTTGCAACTCAAGAAGAAGTCAAACAATTAAATACAACTATGGTCAAACCACTAAATTTCTAACTGTAAATGTACATGATGCAATCTAATATTCGTATATTTTCAATGCACATGAGAACCCTTTCATTCTTAGAATGAAAAATGCATGAAAAATGTTTGAAATATATTTTTGACAAAATCAATGTTGTATTCCGACTACGAACATGGTGTAAGCGAATACAAAAAAATCAATGGAAAAATTCACATCAATTGTATTCGAATACAAGGTTTCTTATCGAAACGATGTTGAAATTTTAATAAAAATTGACGTTACAGCAGGTTATTCGACTACAACACAAGCTGTAGCCGATACAATGCGAAGCAAGCGACTTTTCAAATCTGAAATAGTTCTAAATCATTGCATATGTTCTCAAACCTGCTAAGGAACGATGACCACTGATCTGAAGTGTGTTTATGGAGTATAAATACCTCATAGCTTAGTTTTAAACGGCTCAATCATGACGACCAAACTTGAATAACTTTGGAACAATTTTCTGAAATATTCTCAAAGTTATTTTTCTATTCCAAGTACTTGGCAATACATTTTCATATCATTGAGAAAAGGTTTCTAGTATAATCTTGAAATAATATTGGATTGAATATGTACAACTGTTATACTCTTATTCTTAGTCAGAACATTTGCTGAAAATCATTGGAAGTTATTTATTGTATTTAAAGAAATTGGTGTACTTTCCTTTAAGTATTGTAGCAGAGCATATTCTAAGCAATAAGGTCATCGAAAATCTCTTGTATGCTACAAGAGATCTAAGAGGTCAATCCAACACTTGGAATGGATGAATTCTTTCGTGTGTCTCATTGCAAAACGGTTAAAGAATCAGGATACTCTTGAAGTAACTCAGTGAGGAGCTATTGAGGTAAACGTTTAACTCAAAACATTATCTCAAGAATATGAATATTTCGAATGCAGCTGAAGAATCTATGGACTTATAGAAAAGATTCTCTATTTGACAACCACTTGTCGGCACTTGGGAAAAATCTTCACTAATGATGGATTGAACTCAAAGTGTTAAGATGCATTAACAAGGGATTGGCAACGAAAGTAATACAATTTTTGAAAAAGAAAAATCTATCAAAGATGTCTCTTTCTGCACTTTTCGGACAACTTCAAGAACATGAAATAAACTTGGAAGGCCAGAAAAGAATGAATGTCAGAAAAGAAGAACAAAGAACATTTCTTGAAAGCATAGTCAAAAGAACAAATCAATGAGAGAATTCAGATGGAGATGTGAAACATCAGCTTTCTCATAAAGAAATTTGGTAAGTTCTTTAAAAACGATAAAACTTTTAAAAGGAAAAATTTCAGAAAAAAGGATGCTTCCACTTCAAGCCAAAACTTCACTTGCGTTGAGTGTGGTAAACAAGGACACATAAAGGTAGAGTGTCCAAACATTGTCAAGAAAAATGCTATCAAAAAGAAATAATTCAAAAAAGCCTATATAGCATGGGAGGACAATTAAGTTTGTTCATCTTCGAATTCAGAAAGTGACGAATGTGCAAATGTTGCCTTGATGGCATCACATCAACCCGACGAAGAAGAAGAGATTAGTAACAAACACTCCTCATAATAATGAGACTAATAGTGAATTAATTATTGAATATCATGATGCTCAAAATGCCATTAAAGAACTACTTATGGAATGTAAAAATATGTTCAAAATAGTGTCAACTCAAAAGAAACAAATTTCATCTCTTCAAGAGAAACTTGACACTATGGAAAAAGATTTTGAAAAATTAAAACAAAATTTTACATGCAATATGTGTGATTCTCTTTTTTTCAAAATTGTCCAATTAAATAGAGTAATTGAAAGATATGAAATTTTACACCTAATGCTTGTCATTTTAGAAACTTTGGTGTTCCAAATGGGTATTATATGTGGATCAAGAAAGGTACAAATCCTCAAGGACCCAAAGCACTTTGAGTACCTAACAAATCATGATCTTATTTTGTAGGTATGCAAACAAAGTACCTCTAATATGTGGTACTTGAATAGTGGATGCTTAAAACACATGACCGGTGACAAAACAAATTTTTCAGCTCTAACTCTTGAATTAAAAGGTTATGTGATCTATGGAGATAACAACAAGGGAAAAAATTTGGGCATTGGAAAAGTTGGTGCAACCCCATCTCCTTCAATTGAAGATGTTCTTTATATTGAAGGATTAAAGCACAATCTTATTAGCATTAGCCAGCTTTGCGACAAGGGTTACAAAATAGCTTTCAAGAAAGATGAATGCATTATCTGAAACGAAGTATCAAATAAAATTCAGATTGTTGGTAAACGTTTTAAAAATATTTTTATAATTAATCTTGATGATTTATCCTTAAAAATGAAATGTCTTTTGGTGAGTGACAACAATGATGCATGATTGCACACATCCATATGGATTATTTAAACAAATTTGTCAAGCATGACTTTGTTGTAGGCTTACTAAAGATGAAGTTTATATAGGATAAATTATGTGATGCTTGTCAAAAGGGTATGCAAACTAAAGTTTCATTTAAACCCAATAATATTATATCAACCTCAAGACCACTTCAATTGATGCATATGGACTTATTTGGTCCATCAAGAACTAAAAGTCTTGGTGAAAATTCATATGGACTAATAATTGTTGATGCTTACTCAAGGTCCACTTGTACCTTATTTTTGGCAAATAAAAATGAAGCTTCAAAAGCATTTAAAAATTATGCCAAACTAGTCCAAAATGAACAAGCAGTCAAAGTTGTATCAATAAAAAGTGATCATTGAGGAGAATTTTAAAATGTCTCTTTTGTAGAATTTTGTGAAGAAAATGAAATCTTCCATAACTTTTCTACACCAAGAACACCTCAAAAAAATGGAGTTGTTGAGAGAAAGAATAGATCTTTTGTAGAACATGAAAGGATCATGCTAAACGACTAAAATTTACCAAAATATTTTTGGGAGATGCTGTAAGTACAGCTTGTTATGTATCCAACTGAGTTATAATTCAACCAATATTAAATAAGAGTCCATATGAACTCTACAAATGTTGAAAACCCAATATATCTCACTTTCACATATTTGGATGTAAATCTTTTGTGCTGAATAATGTAAGAATAACTTTGGAAATTCGATGAGAAAGTCGGTGAAGGTATTTTTATTGGTTACTCGTTATCTAGTAAAGCTTTTAGAATTTTGAATAAGAGAACTTTGTTAGTTGAAGAATCTATGCATGTATCATTTAATTAATCTAACCCCTTGAAAGAGGACAAAATTTTCTCTTATGATGATGATGATTTTATAAGTGATGATATAAGCAAAAATAATCAAGATGATCAACCAATTCAAGAGAACGACGTCAGCAAGATCAAAATAATAATTTTCCTAAGGAATGGAGAACCCATAGAGATCACCCAATTGACAACATTATAGGTGATATCAACAAAGGAGTTACTACAAGACTCAAACGCCAAGATGTTTGCTTGAATATGGCATTTGTTTCTCAAATAGAACCCTCCAAGATTAGTGAAGCACTTAAAGATGATCAATGGATATTTGTCATGCAAGAAAAACTAAACCAATTTGAAAGAAGCAAAGTGTGGGAACTTTTCTCTATTCTTGGAAATAAACACATCATTGGTACCAAATGGGTGTTTAAAAATAAACTAGATGAAAATTGTATAGTTGTTCGAAACAATTTAAGGATAATCAAGAAGAAGTGATTGAATTTGATGAAACATTTGCTCTGGTAGCAAGGTTATAAGCAATCCGTTTATTACTTGCTTATGCTTGCTCTATAAATTTTGAATTATTTCATATGAATGTCAAGAGTGCTTTTCTCAATGGCTACATTAATGAAGAAGTATATTTCAAAAAGTCACCCAGCTTTGATGAAGACAAAGATCAAGAAAGTGTTGCAAGCTCAAAAAAAAAAAATCAAATAATAAAAGTCAATTAAGGTCAAACATACTCAAAGTCCTACAATATAAAGGTACATGATGCAATCTAATATTCGTATATTTCAAATGCACATGAGAACCTTTCATTTTAGCATATGCATCAAAAGAATTTTCAAAGTGTCAAAAATGCATGAACAATGTTTGAAAATACTTTTTTTTTACAAAATTCAATGTTATATTCAACTATAACATGTTGTAGTCGAACATAAGTGATAAGTCAGTAGCTAAAATTGAACTTCTGTATTCAACTACGAGATGGTGTAATCGAATACATGTGCTAAGTCAGTAGCTAAAACTGAACATCTGTATTCGACTACTACGAGATGGTTGTAGTCGAATACAAGTGCTAAGTCAGATAGCTAAATGCTGCACAATTATATTCGGGTACAAACATGGTGTATCCGAATCACAAGTCAGAGTGAACAAAATTCACTCAATTGTATTCGAATACAAGGTTCCGTATCAAATACAATGTTTAAAATTTGAATAAAAACCGATTTAACGTTAGAGATTTTTCGACTACACGCAAACTATAGCCGAATACAATGTGAAGCAATGCTATATTCATCAATTCTGAAATAGTTTCTGAATGCAATTAGCGTATATTCATCAACCTCTAGGGAACGTGACACTAATCTGAAGTCATGTTCTAGGAGTATAAAAGTACCCCATAGCTTCCAACTTTATTACGCATTCAATCCTACGAACAAACTTTGAACAACTTTGGACAATTTTCTAAAATATTCTTCAAAAGTTATTTTCATATTTCAAGTATTTGCAATACATTTTGATATCATTGAGAACAGGTTCTCTAGTATAAAGTGAAATAATATGGGATTGATATCGTTGACAACTGTTATACTCTTATTCTTAGTCTATCTTGCTGAAAAATGCATTGAAGTTATTGTATTGTATTTAAAGAATTCTTTAAGTTTTCCAATCTAGGAAGTGTTTTAGAGAGTTTTAGCAGAGATCCTAGGGTGGGATTGTACAATATTCTAACAATAGTGGATGAATCTCTTGTAGTGTGCAGAGGACTGGATGTAATCCCTCGGGTCCATAAGGGTAACCAGGGATATATCGTTGTGTTCATTATTTTTCTGCCATATACTTTTGTCATACACTATCCCAAATCAGAAAAATCGATCACTAAATCTATGTAAACAAAAAAAAAAAAATTAATGACATTTGGCTTCATTATATTAATGGAATTTTGTAATACTTTCTCATATTCTCTAGACTTCATTATTTGGAAACATACCAATATTGGATATTGTTGAATATAAAGAGTATTGAGAGATATATTGAATAACTCGTGGTTTCAACTACACAGCGGAATTTCGTTATATAGAGAAAGGGTATTAAACAACCCTAATTTACAGTAATACTAACGAGCCAGAATACTTACAGCCCATCTACTATAATATAATATTTACATTCTAATATAATATTTAACAGATATATAGACATCTCAGACTGATAAATACGACTTTGAGTAATTAGCATGTCAATGATTAAAAAAAAATAGAACAAAGATCTCGACTTACCAGTTGTTTCAAAAAATTGTTAATGAAATTTGGTAAGACAAATGTGTTACTAATTTATTAAAGTAAATAATTATGTGGAACACAATTAAATCCCCTTGACTCGTCATAATATAGAGGAATCATTAGCCACTACAAAGAACTAAAATACATAGATGCACATTAAATAATCAAATAAAAATAAATTATTCATTAATATTCACTAAATTAAAATGGAGGCTTGATACTACAAAGAATTTAATTGTTTCAACACAGTAAACTGCATTAAAGCCTAAAAAAGTAATGCAAAATGATTCAATGACTGAACTATATTAGATTTATATAGAACCAGCGAAGCCAATGATTAAAAAAGTATTACAAAACTCACATGTCTAGAACTTCAGGCAATACATTACTTGAATTGGTCAATTTTTAAATAGACTGGTCTTTCAACTAATGGTTGTTGCGCAAAACTGAATATTTAGACCTCTCATGACTGATTATTCTTAGTAAAGAAATGATATCATTTTAACAAATATGAGTTATTTTGGCATGTCAATGATTCAAATAAAAGTTGAAGCAGAGCCTCGATTTTACTAGTTGTATTCGGAAAATTAGTTAAGGAATTTGGTATGACATAAGTAAGGAATACAACTTCATTACTGGGTCAAGAAATCAGAACATGAAGTACAACAAGAGGAGATAGAACCAAAACATTCAACAAATTCTGTTCCGGCAACCACAAGCAAAATAAAATACAAAACAAAAAAACCACTAAAAATTTGTGGTTAATATTGAAGGAAAAGATTTCATTCGAAATAAACATATCAAATGTCAAGACATCATGTTTTGAAGAACTTTTGCTAGACACTACAAGACTGCAGACAACATGAGTTCGCAATCCTATTGATCAAAATTAATTAAATATAATTTATAACAAAAAAAACTTTAAAAGTTGTCCCAAAAATTAGAAATATATTCTACAATTGAATCCTACACACCATGTACAACAGAATCATAAATATAAAGTAGTTTCTAATCCTAATAAACACGAAAATCCATATTACCACAGTACGTCATATAAGAGCAACTATTTTAATAAAGAAAAATTGCATTTATGAAGAAAAAAATTGACACTTATTCTGATAATCTCCGCCAAGGGCTTCACATCCCACATTACGTTAAAAAGTTATCTCTCCAGGGTGCCACGCGGGTTGGATTGATTTTGACAACATTCGAACCTGATCAAGAACGGGTGACTTGAGTTATTAAATCGTATGTTTCATTTAACCACGAACCAACGAACCTTGATCAAGATCGGGTTATGTTGGATGGCAGAGTTTATACATAAATAGGTAATCGTTTTTTATTTTACGGGAGAAACATAAGTAACAACAATTACAAGATTAATTCAATGGAAATATTTTTACTACTTGAATGTCTCAAAAAACTATAAAAATTCAATCATATCATTCAATTCTTTAAAAAAAGCCAACACCTCTCATACAAAAATTTAAATTCAACAATCTTCAAAATACATAAATAAATTCAACAAAGCTTCAAATACATAGGTAAACCAATAGTAAATCAAATAAAATATCAAATTCATCAATTTCAAGCAAATGTCAACTTCCAAGTCCAAGAACTTAACATGTTTCTTCAAATTAACGGAGGGAACAACTTAGAATCTACAAAAAACAAAAATATCAATAATAAATAAGTAAAATATGCATGAAACAAGCAATACGAAGTACCTTAATATGTAGTTGTGATTGTGTTAAGCTCAGGCAGCAATCACCCCAACATCAATGAAAAATACTCAGACAGCTCTTAAAATTTTAAATACCAATACACAATCTCATTAGCACTAATGATTAAAAGAATAAATAAAATTAAAGGAAAATCAATTTTAAAGTTTAAATAAAACATTCTTACCCGACTCATCTTGGTACTTCACCTACACAGCTGCTAATCAATTCTCTTTAAGAGATTTGATTCCAATTTTAGATACAAATCAAAAGTTCATCAATAGTGGCATCTAATGAACTACAAAATGAATCGGAATTCGACCTCATGTACTAAACGTTGACTCAAAATTATAAGAAACTGAATAGCCACAAATATCTCTAGCTAAGCAAGAAAGAATATGGTATTTATTGGAAGGGTGTTTAACCTCAAGCATGCCACAAGTTCCACTACACACCGAAACATGCATAGAGTTTCTCCTAGGACATGCCCATAAAAACTTTAAAGGAAGTGCAGAAGGTAGACCTCAATATCAATGAAAACATGAATTCAAGACTCATTACAGTAGGAAATGATGGTTCATTGCAAGGACTAAGACGACAAAATGTTCGATATCCTCAATTACGTGTAATACATAAGAATCATTGCCACTGCACAAACTTATAATTACACAAATTCACAAAGAAATAATGAATTAAAACTAGCTTGTAATTTAGTAATTGTTCACTAAACTTAACTGAGGCTTTATCCTACATAGTAAATGTTTGAAATTTTTCCCTTGTACCCACTCATTTATTCCCTATACCCCAAAAGTAAAGGAAAAATACTAAAATACCCTCTACATATAATTTTTTTTTAAAATTTTTTTATTAACATTTCCGAACACAGAAATAACAGCAAAAAAATAATAAATTTCCAGAAACCTTCTTTCAAGTTTTCCGGTACACAACTTTCATTCCGGAAAACTTGAAAAAAGTTTTCCGGAACATCATTTCCGGAAAACTCCAACGTAACATTTCCGGAACCACCGAAAAACTTCATCCACATGTTTTCCGGTAGTTGTTTGAT
>PGTU02010869.1:0-38668 GCA_002896215.2 Cicer echinospermum | reverse complement strand
AGGGTTAGGGTTCATCATTACAAATTCAAGTTTCGGGTTTAGGGTTTCAGGTTAAGCGTTTTGGGTTTAGGGTTTCGGATTTAGGGTTTTGGGATTAGGGTTTTGGGTTAGAGTTTCAGATTTAGGATTTCGGGATTACGGTTTCAGGTTTAGGGTTTCGGGTTTAGATTTTAGGGTTTAGGGTTTAGGGTTTACGTTTTGAATTTAGGGTTTTGTGATTAGGCTTTTGGGAATAGGGTTTCAGGTTTAGCATTTAAAATTTCGGGTTTAGAGTCTCGAGTGTAGGGTTTACGGTTTTTGGTTCTTGGTATAGGGTTTCTAGATTTGGGTTTAGGGTTTCATGATGAAAGTTTTCGGGTTTATGGTTTCGGGTTTAGGGTTTAGGGTTTCAGGTTAAGCGTTTTGGGGTTTAGAGTTTACGATTTCAGATTTAGGGATTTGGGATTAACGGTTTCAGGTTTAGCATTTAGGATTTCGGTTTGGTGTTTCGGTGTAGGGTTTAGGTTTTGAGATTAGATTTTTGGGTTTGGGGTTCGGGTTAAGTGTTTTGGGATTATGGTTTTTAGGTTTAGAGTTTCTGGTTTTATGGTTTTTGGGATTATGGTTTCAAGTTTGAGGTTTCGAGTTAAGGGTTTGGGGTTTAGGGTTTGAGGTTTGGGGTTTAGGTTTCGCGTTTCGGATTTTGGGTTCTCGTATAGGGTTTCTAGTTTTGGGTTTAAGGTTTCATGAATAGAGTTTCAGGTTCAGGTTTCAGGTTTCAGGTTAGGCGTTTCGGGTTTAGGGTTTCAAATTTAGGATTTCAGGTTAGGGTTTCGAATATAGATTTTGGGTTTAGGATTCAGGTTTATGTTTCGAGTTTAGTGTTTTGGATTTAGGGTTTTGGTTTAGGGTTTCGGGTTTAGGGTTCCAAGAATAAGGTTTCAGGTTTCAGGTTCGGATTTCGGTTTTAGAGTTTTGGGTTTAGGATTTGGTTCTCGGGTTTAGGGTTTCAGGTTTTAGGGTTAGGATTTGGGTTTATGGTTTTGGGTTTAGGGTTTCGAGTTTAGGGTTTCTGGATTTAGGTTTAAGGTTTCAGTTTTAGGGTTTTGGGATTAAGGTTCTCCGATTTATTGTTTCGTGTTTAGGGTTTGGGATTTGGGTTTCAGGTTTAGCATTTAGGATTTTGGGTTTAAGGTTTCGAGTTTAGATTTTTGGGTTTAGGGTTTAGGGTTCCAGATTTAGGGTTCTGGGATTAGATTTACAGGTTTAGCATTTAGGATTTCGGGTTTAGGGTTTCGAGTTTAGATTTTTGGGTTTAGGATTTCGGGTTTATGTTTCGAGTTTAGTGTATCGAGTTTAGGGTTCGGATTTAGGGTATCAAGATTAGGGTTTCAGGTTAAGGGTTTCAGATTTCGGTTTTAGGGTTTCGGTTTACGATTTTGGTTTTCAAATTTAGGGTTTCCGGTTTAGGGTAGGGTTGAGGGTTTAGGATTTTGGTTTTAGGGTTTTGGGTTTAATGTTTCAAGTTTAGGGGTTTCAGGATTTGGCTTAAGGTTCCAAGTTTAGGTTTCAGGATTAAGGTTTCCGATTTAGGGTTTCGAGTTTAGGGTTTCATGTTTTTGGGTTTCTGTTTACGGTTTCTAGTTAAGGGTTTTAGGTTTAGGGTTTCAGGATTCAAGTTTACTGTTTCGAGTTAGGGTTTTTCAGCTTAGAAGATTCTGGTTAAGAGTTTTGGGTTTGGGGTTAAGGATTAGGTTTCGGGTTTTTAGGTTTTTTGTTTTAGGTAAGGGTTTTCGGGATAAGGGTTTCAGGATTAGGGTTTAGGATTTAGAATTTTTTGGTTTTGGGTTTCAGTTTTAGGGTTTCGGGTTTAGGATTTCTGGTTTAAGCATTTTGGGTTTAGGATTTCGAGTTTAGGGTTTCCTGGATTTAGGTTTAAAAGTTCTAGGTTTAGGGTTTCGAGTTTTGAGTTTAGGGTTTGGGGTTTAGGGTTTCACAATGAGGTTTCAAGTTTAGGAATTCGAGTTAAAGGTTTCACGATTAAGGTTTCAAGTTTAGGGTTTCGAGTTAAATGGTTTCGAGTTTATGTTTTCATGTTTTTGGGTTTTGTGTTTATGGTTTAGGGTTTCTGGTTAAGTGTTTCAAGATTAGGGTTTTAGGTGTAGGGTTTCTGGCTTAGAGTTTCGAGATTCAAGTTTAGGGTTTGGGGTTTACAGTTTTGGGGATTTAGAGTTTAGGGTTTAGGGTTTACGATTTACGGTAAGTGTTTAGGGTTTACGGTTTACAGTTTACAGTTTAGGGTTTGATTTAGCGTTTAGGAGGTTTAGGGTTTTAGGTGTAGGGTTTAAGGTTTAGGGTTTCGGGACTCAAGTTTAGGGTCTGGAGTTTAGAGTTTTGGGGATTTAGAGTTTTTGGGTTTAGGATTTACAGTTTACGGTTTAGGATTTAGGGTTTATGAAGTATAGGGTTTTGAGTTTAGGTTTTCAAGTTAAGCGTTTCGGGTTCAGGGTTAGGGTTTCGGATTTAGGGTTCTGGGATTAGGGTTTTAGGTTTTAGCATTTTGGATTTCGGGTTTAGGGTTTCGGGTTTAGATTTTTTTGATTTAGGGTTTCTGATTACGGGTTAAGTGATTTGGGATTTTAGGATTTTTTCGGTTTCGGGTATAGGATTTCTTGTTTCGGATTTGGGTTTTTGGTTTTGGGTTTAGGGTTTTGGGTTTCTTGATTTAGGTTTAAAAGTTTCTTGTTTTGGGTTGAGTTTCGGGTTTCAAGTTTAGGTTTTAGGGTTTAGGGTTTCATGATTAGGGATTCGGGTTTAAGATTTTTCGGTTTCGAGTTTAGGGTATCAGGTTTAGGGTTTCAGGTTTGGGATTCTAGTTTAGGATTTTGGGTTTAGGGTTTTGGGTTTAGGGTTTCTGGATTAAGGTTTAAGGTTTTCTCGTTTTGGGTTTCGAGTTTCGGGTTTAGGGTTTTCAACATTAAAGTTTTAGTTTTTAGGGTTTCAAGTTAAAGGTTTCGTGGTTAGGCTTTCAGGTTAAGTGTTTCAGGATTACGGTTTTGGGTTTTAGGGTTTCAGGTTTAGAGTCTCGGGATTCATGTTTAGGGTTTCGGGTTTATGGTTTCAGGTTTAAGGATTTCGGATTATAGTTTTTGGTTTCAGGTTAGAGTTTTGGGTTTCGGGTTAGGGTTTGAGGTTTGGGGTTTAGGTTTTCGCGTTTCAGTTTTTGGGTATTGGGTTTGTGGTTCTAGGTATAGGGTTTCTAGTTTTCGGTTTTAGAGTTTCGGTTTAGGATTTTGGTTCTCGGGTTTTCGGTTTCAGGTTTAGGGTTTAGGATTTTGGGTTTATGGTTTTGGGTTTAGGGTTTCTGGATTTAGGTTTAAGGTTTCAGTTTTAGGGTTTGGGATTAAGGTTTCCGATTATTTGTTTCGTGTTTAGGGTTTTGGGATTTGTGTTTCAGGTTTAGCATTTAGGATTTCGGGTTTAAGGTTTCGAGTTTAGATTTTTGGGTTTTAGGGTTTAGGGTTCCAGATTTAGGGTTCTGGGATTAGGTTACAGGTTTAGCATTTAGGATTTCGGGTTTAGGGTTTAGGGTTTCGAGTTTAGATTTTTGGGTTTAGGATTTCAGGTTTATGTTTCGAGTTTAGTGTTTTGGATTTAGGGTTTTGGTTTAGGGTTTCGGGTTTAGGGTTCCAAGAATAAGGTTTCAGGTTTCAGGTTTCGGATTTCGGTTTTAGAGTTTCGGGTTTAGGATTTTGGTTCTCGGGTTTAGGGTTTCAGGTTTAGGGTTTAGGATTTTGGGTTTATGGTTTTGGGTTTAGGGTTTCGAGTTTAGGGTTTCTGGATTTAGGTTTAAGGTTTCAGTTTTAGGGTTTTGGGATTAAGGTTTCCGATTTATTGTTTTGTGTTTAGGGTTTTGGGATTTGGGTTTCAGGTTTAGCATTTAGGATTTCGGGTTTAAGGTTTCGAGTTTAGATTTTTGGGTTTAGGGTTTAGGGTTTCAGATTTAGGGTTCTGGGATTAGGTTACAGGTTTAGCATTTAGGATTTCGGGTTTAGGGTTTCGAGTTTAGATTTTTTGGTTTAGGATTTTCGGGTTTATGTTTCGAGTTTAGTGTATCGAGTTTAGGGTTTTCGGATTTAGGGTTTCAAAGATTAGGGTTTCAGGTTAAGGGTTTCAGATTTCAGTTTTTAGGTTTTCGGGTTTACGATTTTGGTTTTCAAATTTAGGGTTTCCGGTTTAGGGGTTAGGGTTGAGGGTTTAGGATTTTGGTTTTAGGGTTTTGGGTTTAATGTTTCAAGTTTAGGGTTTCTGGATTTGGGCTTAAGGTTCCAAGTTTAGGTTTCAAGATTAAGGTTTCTGATTTAGGGTTTCGAGATTAGGGTTTCATGTTTTGGGTTTCTGTTTACGGTTTCTAGTTAAGGGTTTTAGGTTTAGGGTTTCAGGATTCAGGTTTACTTGTTCGAGTTTAGGGTTTTCAGCTTAGAGATTCTGGTTAAGAGTTTTGTGTTGGGGTTAAGGGTTTTAGGTTTCGGGTTTTAGGTTTTTGTTTTAGGTATAGGGTTTCGGGATAAGGGTTTTTCAGGATTAGGGTTTAGGATTTAGAATTTTTGTTTTGGGTTTCAGTTTTTAGGGTTTCGGGTTTAGGATTTCTGGTTTAGGATTTTGGGTTTAGGATTTCGAGTTTAGGGTTTCTGGATTTAGGTTTAAAGTTTCTGGTTTAGGTTTCGAGTTTTGAGTTTAGGGTTTGGGTTTAGGGTTTCACAATTGAGGTTTCAAGTTTAGGAATTCGAGTTAAAGGTTTCACGATTAAGGTTTCAAGTTTAGGGTTTCGAGTTAATGGTTTCGAGTTTATGTTTTCATGTTTTGGGTTTTGTGTTTATGGTTTAGGGTTTCTGGTTAAGTTGTTTCAAGATTAGGGTTTTAGGTGTAGGGTTTCTGGCTTAGAGTTTCGAGATTTCAAGTTTAGGGTTTGGGGTTTACAGTTTTGGGGATTTAGAGTTTAGGGTTTAGGGTTTATACGATTTACGGTTAAGTGTTTAGGGTTTACGGGTTTACAGTTTACAGTTTAGGGTTTGATTTTAGCGTTTAGGAGGTTTTAGGGTTTTAGGTGTAGGGTTAAGGTTTAGGGTTCGGGACTCAAGTTTAGGGTCTGGAGTTTAGAGTTTTGGGGATTTAGAGTTTTGGGTTTAGGATTTACGGTTTACGGTTTAGGATTTAGGGTTTAATGAAGTATAGGGTTTTGAGTTTAGGGTTTCAGGTTAAGCGTTTCGGGTTCAGGGTTTAGGGTTTCGAATTTAGTGTTATGGGATTAGGGTTTTAGGTTTAGCATTTTGGATTTCGGGTTTAGGGTTTCGGGTTTAGATTTTTGATTTAGGGTTTCTAGTTACGGGTTAAGTGATTTGGGATTAGGATTTTTCGGTTCGGGTATAGGATTTCTTGTTTCGGATTTTGGGTTATGGTTTTGGGTTTAGGTTTTTGGGTTTCTTGATTTAGGTTTAAGTTTCTTGTTTTGGGTTGAGTTTCGGGTTTCAAGTTTAGGTTTTAGGGTTTAGGGTTTCATGATTAAGGGATTCGGGTTAAGAATTTTCGGTTTCGAGTTTAGGGTATCAGGTTTAGGGTTTTCAGGTTTGGGATTTCTAGTTTAGGATTTGGGTTTTAGGGTTTTGGGTTTAGGGTTTCTGGATTAAGGTTTAAGGTTTCTTGTTTTGGGTTTCGAGTTTCGGGTTTAGGGTTTCAACATTAATGTTTTAGTTTTAGGGTTTCAAGTTAAAGGTTTCGTGGTTAGGCTTCAGGTTAAGTGTTTCAGGATTAGGTTTTGGGTTTAGGGTTTCAGGTTTAGAGTCCTCGGGATTCATGTTTAGGGTTTCGGGTTTATGGTTTCAGGTTTAGGATTTCGGATTTTAGAGTTTTGGTTTCAGGTTTAGAGTTTTGGGTTTCGGGTTTAGGGTTTTAGGTTTGGGGTTTAGGTTTTTCGCGTTTCAGTTTTTGGGTATTAGGTTTTTGGTTCTAGGTATAGGGTTTCTAGTTCCGGTTTTAGAGTTTCGGGTTTTAGGATTTGGTTCTCGGGTTTACGGTTTCAGGTTTAGGGTTTAGGATTTTGGGTTTATGGTTTTGGGTTTAGGGTTTCGAGTTTGGTTTCTGGATTTAGGTTAAGGTTTCAGTTTTAGGTTTTTGGGATTAAGGTTTCCGATTTATTGTTTCGTGTTTAGGGTTTGGGATTTGGGTTTCAGGTTAGGCATTTTTAGGTATTTCGGGTTTAAGGTTCGAGTTTAGAATTTTGGGTTAGGGTTAGGGTTCCAGATTTAGGGTTCTGGGATTAGGTTACAGGTTTAGCATTTAGGATTTCGGTTTAGGGTTCGAGTTAGATTTTTGGGTTAGGATTTCGGGTTTATGTTTCGAGTTTAGTGTATCGAGTTAGGGTTTCGGATTTAGGGTTTCAAGATTAGGGTTTCAGCTTAAGGGTTTTAAAAATTTCGGTTTTAGGGTTTCGGGTTTACGATTTTTGGTTTTCGAATTTAGGGGTTTTTAGGTTTAGGGGTTAGGGTTGAGGTGTTTAGGATTTTGGTTTAGGGTTTTGGGTTTAATGTTTCAAGTTTAGGGTTTCTGGATTTGGGTTTGAAGGTTTTAAGTTTAGGTTTCAGGATTAAGGTTTCCGATTTAGGGTTTCGAGTTTGGGTTTCATGTTTTGGGTATTCTGTTTACGGGTTTCTAGTTAAGGGTTTTAGGTTTAGGGTTTCAGGATTCAAGTTTACTGTTCCGAGTTTAGGGTTTTCAGCTTAGAGATTCTGGTTAAGAGTTTGGGTTTAGGGTTAAGGGTTTTAGGTTTCGGGTTTTTTGTTTTTCTTTTAGGTTAGGGTTTCGGGATAAGGGTTTCAGGATTAGGGTTTTAGGATTTAGAATTTTTGGTTTTGGGTTTCAGTTTTAGGGTTTCGGTTTAGGATTTCTGGTTTAGGATTTTGGGTTTAGGATTTCGAGTTTAGGGTTTCTGGATTAGGTTTAAAGTTTCTGGTTTAGGGTTTCGAGTTTTGAGTTTAGGGTTGGGGGTTTAGGGTTTCACAATTGAGGTTTCAAGTTTAGGAATTCGAGTTAAAGGTTTCACGATTAAGGTTTCAAGTTTAGGGTTTCGAGTTAATGGTTTCGAGTTTATGTTTTCATGTTTTGGGTTTTGTGTTTATGGTTTAGGGTTTCTGGTTAAGTGTTTCAAGATTAGGGTTTTAGGTGTAGGCTTTCTGGCTTAGGGTTTCGAGATTCAAGTTTAGGGTTTGGGGTTTACAGTTTTGGGGATTTAGAGTTTAGGGTTTAGGGTTTACGATTTACGGTTAAGTGTTTAGGGTTTACGGTTTACAGTTTAGGGTTTGATTTAGCGTTTAGGAGGTTTAGGGTTTAGGTGTAGGGTTTAAGGTTTAGGGTTTCGGGACTCAAGTTTAGGGTCTGGAGTTTAGAGTTTTGGGGATTTAGAGTTTTGGGTTTAGGATTTGCGGTTTACGGTTTAGGATTTAGGGTTTATGAAGTATAGGGTTTTGAGTTTAGGGTTTCAGGTTAAGCGTTTCGGGTTCAGGGTTTAGGGTTTCGGATATTAGATTCTGGGATAGGGTTTTTAGGTTTAGCATTGGATTTCGGGTTTAGGGTTTGGGTTTAGATTTTTTGATTTAGGGTTTCTGGTTACGGGTTAAGGGATTTGGGAATTAGGATTTTTCGGTTTTCGGGTATAGGATTTCTTGTTTTCGGATTTTGGGTTTATGGTTTTGGTTTTAGGGTTTGGGTTCTTGATTTAGGTTTAAAGTTCTTGTTTTGGGTTGAGTTTCGGGTTTCAAGTTTAGGTTTTAGGGTTTAGGGTTCAATGATTAGGGATTCGGGTTTAAGATTTTCGGTTTCGAGTTTAGGGTATCAGGTTTGGGATTTCTAGTTTAGGATTTTGGGTTTAGGGTTTGGGTTAAGGTTCTGGATTAAGGTTAAGGTTCTTGTTTTGGGTTCGAGTTCGGGTTTCACATTAATGTTCTAGTTTTAGGGTTTCGAGTTAAGGGTTTTCGTGGTTAGGCTTTCAGGTTAAGTGTTTCAGGATTTACGGTTTTGGGTTTTAGGGTTTCAGGTTTTAAAGTCTCGGGATTCATGTTTAGGGTTTCGGGTTTATGGTTTCGGGTTTAGGATTTCGGATTTAGAGTTTTTGGTTTCGGATTTAGAGTTTGGGTTTCGGGTTAGGTTTTGAGGTTTGGGGTTTTAGGTTTTCCGCGTTTCAGTTTTTGGGTATTGGGTTTTTTGGTTCTAGGTATAGGGTTTCTAGTTTTGGGTTTAGGGTTTTATGGTTTCGTGATTAGAGTTTTAGGTTTAGGGTTCAGGTTTCAGGTTAAGCGTTTAGGGTTTAGGGTTTTAGGTTTCGGATTTAGGGTTTTGGAATCAAGGTTTCAGGTTTAGCATTTAGCATTTCAGGTATAGGGTTTCGAGTTTAGATTTTGGGTTTAGGATTTCGAGTTAAAGTTCCGATTTTAGTGTTCAGGTTTAGGGTGTTGGGTTTAGGGTTTCAAGATAAGTGGTTCAGGTTAAGGGTTTCGTATTTCGGTTTACGGTTTTGGGGTTTCGTTTAGGAATTTGCTTTTCGGTTTATGGTTTCAGGTTTAGGTTTATGGTTATGATTTTGGGTTTAGGGCTTGGCTTCGAGTTAGGGTTACTGGATTTAGGTTAAGGTTTCAGGTTTAGGGTTTCGGGATTAAGATTTCTAATTTAAGGTTTCGAGTTAGAGTTTCATGTTATGGGTTTTCGTGTTTAGGTTTTGGGATTAGGATTTCAAGTTAGCATTAGGATTTAGATTTCGGTGTTAGAGGTTATTCGAGTTTAGCATTTTGATTTAAGGTTTCGAGTTTAGATTTTTTGGGTTATGGTTTAGTTTTGGATTTAGGGTTTTGGTTTAAGTGTTTCGGGTTTTGGGTTTCAGATTTAGGTTTCGGAATTAAGGTTTCAGTTTAGCATCTTAGCATTTCAGGTTCGAGATTTTGAATTTAGATTTTTGGGTTTAGGATTTCGGGTTTAAGTTTCGGGTTTAGGGTTTCAAGATTAAGGTTTCAGATTAAGCGTTCCGGATTCGGTTTTTAAGTTTCGGGTTTAGGATTTGGTTTTCAGGGTTTAAGGTTAGGGTTTAATGTTTAGGGTTTTAGGGTTTAGGTTTAGGATTTTGGGTTAGGAGATTCGAGTTTAGGGTTCTGATTTAGGTTAAAGGTTTTAGTTTAGGGTTTTCATGATTAAGGTTTCTGATTTAGGGTTTCAATTATAGGGTTTCATGTTTAGGGTTCGAGTTTCGGGTTAGGATTTAGGTTTCGGTTTTGGGTTTTTTGTTCTAGCTATAGGGTTTCTATGTTTGGGTTTAGGGTTTCGGGATAAGGATTTCAGGATTAAGGTTCAGGTTAACGGTTTTCAGATTTCGGGTTTAGGGTTTAGGATTTAGAATTTTAGTTTCGGGTTTCGAGTTTTAGGGTTTCAGTTTAGGGTTTAGGGTTTCGAGTATAGGGGTTCTGGATATAGGTTTAATGTTTCTGGTTTCGGGTTAGGGTTTCGGGTTTCAATATTCGGGTTTCAGGTTAAGGATTTTGGGTTTCGAGTTTAAGGGTATCAGGTTTAGGGTTCGGAATTTGAGTGTCGAGTTTAGAGTTTCTGGATTTAGGTTTAAGGTTTCTGGTTTTGGGTTTCGAGTTTTCGGGTTTGGGTTTCGGGTTAGGGTTTCAACATTAAGGTTTCATTTTTAGGGTTTCAAGTTAAGGGTTTCGTGTTTAGGGTTTCAAGTTAAGTGTTTCAGGATTAGGGTTTTAGTTTTAGAGTTTCAGGTTTAGGGTGTCGGGGATTCAAGTTTAAGGTTTCGGGTTTAGGGTTTCAGGTTAGGGTTTAGGGTTTAGGGGTTTAGGATTTCTGGTTTAAGTTTCGAGTTTAGTGTTTCAGGTTAGAGTTTTGGGTTTAGGGATTTCGGTATAGAATTTCTTGTTTAAGATTTAGGGTTTAGAGTTTCGAATTTCTGGATTTAGGGTTTAGGGTTTCGACATTAAGGTTTCAATTTTTAGGGTTTTGAGTTTAATGGTTTCGTGTTTAGGGTTTCAGGATTAGGGTTTAAGTTTAGGGTTTCAGGTTTAGGGTTTCGGGTTTACAGTTTTTGGTATCGGGTTTAGAGTTTTGGGTTTCGAGGTTTATGGTTTGAGATTGGGGTTTAGATTTTCGCGTTTCGGATTTTGGGTTTTTGGTTCTAGGTATAGGGTTTCTAGTTTTTGGGTTTAGGGTTTAGGGATTCAGGATTAGAGTTTCAGGTTCAGGGTTTCAGGTTAAGCGTTTCGCGTTTAGGGTTTAGTGTTTCGAATTTAGGGTTTCGGTTTAGGGTTTCGAGTTTAGATTTTTGGGTTTAGGATTTCGAGTTAAAGTTTCGAGTTTAGTGTTTCGAGTTTAGGGTTTTGGGTTTAGGGTTTCGGGTTTATGGTTCCAATATTAGGGTTTCATGTTAAGGGTTTCAGATTTTGGTTTAGGGTTCCAATATACTGACACGTGTGCAAAGTGCAAACCCAAGTAGTAAATAGTTTCACTTAAAGGCAAAATCTTATGTGTCCTACTTCAAACCTATAGACAAAATCTTTAATATAATGTGTAATCCAAGTAACTGCATATTGTATATTTTACTAAAAAACTTATAGCTTGATGCAGTCCATACTTGCTACTTAATATGATATTGTATATAAGTAACTGAATGTGCTTCATATTTTGTGTTTGCAGGAAGAGGCAAAGGAAGAAAGTGACGATGACATGGGCTTTAGTTTGTTTGATTAGGTTTTTCTTTTTAGTTTGTCAATCCAGACTTGTACTCCTTTCCTGGAGTGTTTTCTGGAGACACTTGTTTTGTTTTATAAATTGTTTATCTAAGTGAGTCTTAGTGTAAGACCCATAATTTTAAAGTACCATTTATGTTTTTTTTGGTGTATTTTGGATTTTGGCTCGGAGGCTTGTAAGCCGAAGTTAATAATATTTTGGAGTTTTATAATCAAAAAGATATTTTTGATGCCATTTTAAAATTTCTCGTCGATAAATAAATTGAATTTAACTGCGATGAATTCCTTTACGGAGAATTTAATGCGTTTCGGGTGAAAAACGGTAATTTAACAAATATCTAAATTTTGAGATATTTGTTAAGTTATATTTATTATATTTATATATGTTTGTTTGGGGGAAAAAAGAAAAGAAAACTAGAACGGAAGGAAAAGAAAAAGAGAAGAGTATATAAAGGAAAGAAAGGAAAAGGGAGAAAGGAAAAACAAAGGAAAGAAAAAAGAAAGGAAGGAAAATTGGAATTTTCCATCTTCTTCCTCTGATCGGCCGTGAAACAAATTCCCTCATTTCTCCCATTTTCATTTTCGTCGCTTTCTTTTCTTCAAAACTAGTAACCCAAGGTTGGGGGAGAGTAGATCAAGGTTTTCGCAACTCCACTCTTCCTCTTTGATTCGAAAACAAGAAAAACGGTTTTTGAGATCCAAACACAAACCCCTCCGTTTCTTCTAGATCCAACCTCATTTCTCGAAGAGGTAGAAGGGAAATTGATCACCACCACGCTACGGTGCTAGTGAACTAATTTGGAAGCGGCGTTGCGAGCGGAGATTTTACCGGAATTACTCGCGGTACCGGAAACGCACGTTAAAGCTAACGTTCAGGTAAGGGCTCCTTCCAAACTTCTAGTTTGCATTAGGGACTTATCTGTGGTTGTGTAGGAAGGAATTCGTTAGGGTTAAATGTATTGATTTGGGATAAACTGAATCTAAGGCGTTAGGGGTAAAACCTTAGAGTTAGGTTTTGGTTATATTGATGAATGTTTTGTGAAAAATGAATTTAAACTCTTTTATGTATGAGTTTGAGTAAATGTAATCTGATGTATTGAGTGTTGTTATGTTGTTTTGTGTTTGTCGTATCTGACGTGTTTGGGAGTGATACTGATGAAATTTGATTTGTATGGTTGGATTTCGTGGATAAATGAATGGATGTGCTTTGGTGTTTATGTGTGGATTGTATTTGATAATATGTTGAGTTTGTTTTCTGTGGAAATTGAAAACCATTAGAGTTAAACGAGTATTAAAAGTGGGGAATCTTTTAATACCTCGGTTTACTTAATGTGCGTTTGAGGAAAATGTTTAAGTTAACTGGGCGTTAAGAATGGGGAATCTCTTAATGTCTCGGTTACTTAATGTTTGTTTTTTTTGAAAATCGTTTCAGTAAATGAGTATTAAGAATGGGGAATCTCTTAATGTCTTGGTTACTGAATGTTTTGTGTGAAAATCGTTTAAGTCAAAAGTATATTAAGAATGCGGAATCTCTTAATATGTCTGTTTGCTTAACATTTTGTTTTGAAAATCATTAAGATAAATCGGTATTAAGAACGGGGAATCTCTTAATGACTTATTTATTTAATGTTGTTTTGAAAGTCGTTTAAGTTAAATGGGTATTAAAAATTGGGAATCTTTTAATATCTGCATTTGCTTAACGATTGTTGTGGATGGAGTCTGTGTATGCTGATGCATTTCATTCTGGTAAATTGTGTTGACCCGTGATAGGTGACACCTTGGTAAACTGTACTGACCCGTGATAGGTGGTACGTTTACGATTTACGTTTTTGGTAAATTATGTTGACCCGTGATAGGTGACACCTTGGTAAACTGTACTGACCCGTGATAGGTGGTACGTTTACGATTTACGTTTTTTGGTGAATTGTGCTGACCCGTGATAGGTGGCACCTAGGTAAACAGTACTGGTCTGTGATAGGCGGTACGTTTACGATTCACGTTTTTCTTTTAGTAAATCGTGTTGACCCGTGATAGGTGACACCATGGTAACTGTACTGACCCGTGATAGGTGGTACGTTTATGATTTACGCATTTTAGTAAATCGTGCTGACCCGTGATAGGTGGCACCTCGGTAATTGGTACTTTGGCCTGCGATAGGCGGTACAATTATGATTTACGGCCCTTCGAGGAGGGTTTTGGTTTGGAATTCCGAGTCCATGCATTTTGGCATATACGCATTGCATTAGGGTGCTTGGCACGCGAGTCGTATTTGATTTGAGTTTATGATTGAGTGATTTGAATTTTGATTTATCGTGGTAATTGCGTTGAAAATGCTAAGTGTTATGTGTTGATTATTGTGTGTAAGTATGATTGTGTTGATTATTGTTGTGGTAATCGCGTAGGAATTGCTAAGTGTTAGGTTATGACCTTGATTAGGAATGACTTGGGTTAATTCATAAATTTTTGGAAAAATGATCAGGGAAATCGATTTCCCAATCTATTGGATGGAAGTCAGGGACTTGGCCAAATGGACAAAATCGATTAGCCAATCGATTTTGTAATCAGTTTTCGAAAATCATTCACGAAATCGATTGCCCAATCGATTGGGCCTAAGTCAGGGACTCATCCATATTCGACCAAATCGATTTGGAAATCGATTGGCTTAAAACTTGGGGGCTCAGTACCCACTCAATCGATTGCAAATCGATTGATTCAGCCAGGATTTTGTTTTCATTAAAAACCTTCACCCCAATCGATTTCCCAATCGATTGGCTCAGTGAAATCCTCAGTTTGAGTTAGATGATTGATTACTCATTAACTTATCCATGTCTTGACTTGTTACGTGTTAATTAGGAGATTGAGAACCTCATTTTACTTTCATTTTAATTGGCAAAGTATTGTATGAACTTTTAGCATATTGAAAAGTTATTTTGAGCATTTAAAATCTTAATTGCTATGTGTTAACTGTTATTTTTTTGGTTGGTGACCCTTTACAATTATTGTGGAAATCTGGGCTTTGCCCTCAGATGAGAGTCAGGACGGTCCTACCCGTTCGTACCCTACGGACGGGAATGGAGATGGGAACGCGTGACTGCAGTTACGTTAGGAGGATCTCACGGGGCGCGTGGAGATAATCAGGGTGTATAGCTTTTTGGTAGGATGATCAGATTAGGATGATGTATAGGGACTAGGTGTCCTTCTTTTTGGATTGGAGTATCTTTAGTTTGGAAAACTGTACTTATACTAATATTGTCAGTTTGACTTTTTACTTGAATGGGTTCCATGTACCATTTGTTATTGTGTAAATGTTTTGGATTTATAATTGGAGAAAACTTTTCCGCTGCTTGTAAATTATAATGACTCAATTATTTATCCAAAGGCATTTCCTGATTTAATTCTCTGCTTTATTTTAATTCCTTTAAAAAAAAAAATATACCCTCGCTTTGAAAAACGGGGTGTTACATTGTGGTATCAGAGCATAGGTTTGGTTTTCTTTGGGAGCTGTGGAACCTTGGTTATAGATTGTAGGTCGACCTATAAGTTGGGAGTTGTCATCTGATCATGTGTCGGTTTAGGTGACTTGAGTTGTCAAGTCCAATATAATTATGTGTTGTTATAGTCGGACGTGAGTTTGGAATTATTTGAAGCAGTGTTAAGACTCTACTTGATGATGGTTCTATAGGAAACCATGCCTCCAAGAAGGAATGACGCTCCGAGAGACAACGCTAATAGGAATGATCAAATGGCGGAGGCTATGAATAACATGGCTGCTTCTGTTGCCGCACAGACTGCTGCCGTCACTGTCGAATCATACTGGCCAAGCTTATTCGCCAAACTTGCTCAGAATAAGAGCATTGACGATCTCGTTTTGAACGTTGGCGCTGCCGGTGGTGCCGCTGTTGTCGTATCTTCTCCTGCCGCTGCTGCTGCTGGTGGAGCCGCTGCAGCTGCTGCACCTGCTGCCGAGGCCAAGAAGGTACTGTTAGTAATGCTTTATATTAGGTTTCTGTCTTAAGGGTTATATTTAGTAATGATATATTATTGATTGATGTTTTAACCTAATACTATTGAAACTTCAATTGTAAATTGAAATTTGTGTATATTTTCAAGTTTGGATGATCATTTCATAGAGGCTTTGTTGAATGGTTAAATGTATACCTCGATGTTCAACAGATTAGACAATAATTAGTGGGGTTTAATATTTTTTAATGCGGATAGACTGTAACCCTTTTAGATGTATAAAGACATGAAATAGACTTAATAGTTTTTTGAGAACACATAGAACAGATTATTTGTGCTTGCTGTATTTTTTTATACTTGTCACTTTTATTGACCGAGTCCTGTTTCTGGTTTCTCTGAGCCCAGTTCGGAATATTTATATGTAAACCTACTGTTAAATTTTGTAATTTCGCTGTCTGAACGACAACAATGATATTAATTGCTTTATGGTAACAAGATTTTAATTTGATTGATGTAGTTTCATTGAAATTTGGGAATTCAACTATCAATTGTAGCTTAATAGTTCTTTGAGTGTAATTATCCAAAATTAGTAATAGTATTTTTGGGTATTATTTTGTTCTCACATTAATTGAGTTTAATGTAGTATTATTATAGGTTATGCAGTTCGTAATCAGCACTGCACAGACTTTATTAACTGCATATTGTATATATTGTACTAAAAAACTTATATAGCTTGATGCAGTCCATACTTGCTACTTAATATGATATTGTATATAAGTAACTGAATGTGCTTCATATTTTGTGTTTGCAGGAAGAGGCAAATGAAGAAAGTGACGATGACATGGGCTTTAGTTTGTTTGATTAGGTTTTTCTTTTTAGTTTGTCAATCCAGACTAGTACTCCTTTCCAGGAGTGTTTTCTGGAGACACTTGTTTTATTTTATAAATTGTTTATCTAAGTTAGTCTTAGCACCCTAAACCCTAAACCCTAAACCATTCACCTTTCATCATTCGCCATTCACCATTCACCATTCACATTCATATAATAAAATAGAGTTATCAAATAAAGTAATACACACACGTGGTGTATATATATATAAATATATATAAACCATGTGTGTAGATATATATATCACGTGATATACATATATATATATATATATATATATATATATATATATACACACCATGTGGGTAGATATATATATATCACGTCCATGTGGGTAGATATATATATATCACGTGTGTATATAAAATATACACATACGTAATATATATATATATATATATATATATATATATATTACGTATGTGTATATTTTATATACACACGTGATATATATATCTGCCCACATGGACGTGATATATGGAGCAGCTCGCGATCAAATCTATACGCAGCCATGAGTGCCGGCGAGTTAGCATGCATCTACTCCATCTTGATGCTCCACATTGACGGAATCGCAATCACCGTTAGTTTATTATCTTCCATTTAATCATCTTTCTAATTTACCAAATTCATTTTCAGATATCAAATTTCTTTGCTTTTTTTTTTTTGTAAGGGGAGAAGATTAACACTATCTTGAAGGCTACTGGCGTCACTGTCGAATCATACTGGCCAAGCTTATTTGCCAAACTTGCTCAGAATAAGAGCATTGACGATCTCGTTTTGAACGCTGGCGCTGTCGGTGGTGCCGTTGTTGCCGTATCTGCTCCTGCCGCTGCTGCTGGTGGTGGAGCCGCTGCAGCTGCCGCACCTGCCGCAGAGGCCAAGAAGGTGTTGTTAGTAATGCTTTATATTAGGTTTCTGTCTTAAGGGTTATATTTAGTAATGACATATTATTGATTGATGTTTTAACCTAATACTATTGAAACTTCAATTGTAAATTGAAATTTGTGTACATTTTCAAGTTTGGATGATCATTTCTTAGAGGCTTTGTTGAATGTAGTGTTAAATGTATACCTCGATGTTCAACAGATTAGACAATAATTAGTGGGGTTTAATTTTTTTTAATGCTGGTAGACTGTAACCCTTTTAGATGTATAAAGACATGAAATAGACTTAATTATCCACAATTAGTAATAGTATTTTTGGGTATTATTTTGCTCTCACATTAATTGAGTTTAATGTAGTATTATTATAGGTTATGCAGTTCGTAATCAGCACTGCACAGACTTTATTAACTGCATATTGTATATTGTACTAAAAAACTTATAGCTTGATGCAGTCCATACTTGCTACTTAATATGATATTGTATATAAGTAACTGAATGTGCTTCATATTTTGTGTTTGCAGGAAGAGGCAAAGGAAGAAAGTGACGATGACATGGGCTTTAGTTTGTTTGATTAGGTTTTTCTTTTTAGTTTGTCAATCCAGACTGGTACTCCTTTCCAGGAGTGTTTTCTGGAGACACTTGTTTTATTTTATAAATTGTTTATCTAAGTTAGTCTTAGCACCCTAAACCCTAAACCATTCACCTTTCATCATTCGCCATTCCCGTCCGTAGGGTACGAACCGGTAGAACCGTTCTGACTCTCATATGAGGGCAAAGCCCAGATTTCCACAATAATTGTAAAGGGTCACCAACCAAAAAAATAACAGTTAACACATAGCAATTAAGTTTTTAAATGCTCAAAATAACTTTTCAACTAAGCATGCACCTTAACAGGATTTTCAATATGCTAAAAGTTCATACAATACTTTGCCAATTAAAATGAAAGTAAAATGAAGTTCTCAATCTCCTAATTGACACATAACAAATCAAGACATGGATAAGTTAATGAGTAATCAATCATCTAACTCAAACTGAGGATTTTCACTGAGCCAATCGATTGGGAAATCGATTGGGGTGAAGGTTTTTAATGAAAACAGAATCCTGGGCTGAATCAATCGATTTGGCAATCGATTGAGTGAGTACTTGTAACACCCCAAAATTTTCATATATATTATATGTGTATCTTTTAGTAATTGCTATTATTAAATTAATAATTATTCTATGTGTAAATAAATTAAATTAAATTTTATCACACTCTATTATACCTAAATAATTATAATCTTCATTTTTTATTTAATTGTTTTGACGTGACAATTGCATGGGGACTATTTATGATGTCATTATTTCATAAATGGACATTTTTATTTGATTAGTTTCGATAATCATGAAATTGATGGGTTAGATATGTTTGTTTTATTTTGTTATGTGTGAGTGATATTCTTGTCTTGCTTGATTTATTTTAGTTGATAAAATATTAGTTGAATTATTTAATTAAATTAGAATTTATATAAGTTATATTGTTTGTTAGTTTTATTTGCAACCAAATAAGTATTCATTTTAGGAGATATTATAGAGTTAGTGAAACGAACGTATAAGTGTTTTGAAAAATATTTTTGGTCCATCCTATAAAAACAAAAATTAGTTACTTGACTCATTCTTTTACTCTCATTTATGACAAGATTTTATGACAATTCATGGTGTTTTCTTGGCATAATGTGCATTAATTCATTTTAAACACCTTTAATTTATTTTTAAAGGAAGATTATAAATTTAATTATAAGTTTTTTTGTGCAATCAAGAGAGGACACAAAAAGACTATTGTCCTTTTTGTATCTCTTTTAAACTAAAATTATAATTTTATTATAATTGTCTACAAAAATAAATTTATGAAATTTTTGGTTTCGTAACTATTAGATAAAAAAAATTAAAAGGGTGATGTGACAATCTCTAATTTATTTATTTAATTAAAATTAGTGTGTGACACCCTTCAACATATGGTGAACTCTATTAGTTAATCCAAATTAACTCATACATATAAATACACATGATTTCAATTGGCTTTGTAACAACCTAATAAAATTAAAGAAATAGTAATTATTGGTAGTATAATGTTGGAATTAAGTGCACTTCAATTTTAGACAAGAAATCAATGGTAACAGTGCAACGTAAATAGCTTATATGTTCATACATTTCCATTAGGCATCTTGTTGTCACACCTATTTGTCATTCGTACACTCTCAAAATAATTTTCTGAGTCGTAAATTCCAATATCTATCGGTGTTGAATTCATTACTGCCCCATGAGCTATTTCTCGTGCAAATTTAGAGGTGTTAAGAAAGAAAGCGCCTAAGGTAAGGGCTTTTCCCCATGCAATGTTAGGCTAGATATTAAATTAATAGTTTGTAAGATATTGATATAAAACTTGTTGTCTTAAAAGAAAAATATTGATTTTTAATTGCCTTAAAGAATTTAACTATAATATTTTATTTTTATGAGTAATATGTTTGCTTTGATAAACTTAATTATAAATTTCGATTTTTATTATTATAACATGAGTAATATGTTTGATGTCATATATTTGATGTAAAGTTATTATTTGTGTGTTGTTTATGTGTACTTAATTATAAAGCTATGATTTTTATTATGATCTCATGAGTAATATTTTTTTAGGATGTCTTTAATTTAAAGTTTCGATTTTTGTGCTATTTCATTTCAAAGTTTTGATTTTTAAGAAATCTATATGAGTCTTGGGGAATTGGTGTAAAGTTTTAATTTTAATTATGATAACATGATTAAGTTGATTTTTGTGATGTGTTTAGCGGCAAACCTTGATTTGTGTTTTAATAATATTATTTTTGTGGTTGCCTAAGTGGCTTGTGATTTGTGTTTTGAATATTTTATCTATGTGGTTGTCTAAGTGGTTTGGTTGGTGGTTTGTATTTTAAATATTTTTATCTTTGTGGTTGCCAAAGTGGTTGGTGATTTGCATTTTAAATATTGTTATCTTTGTGGTTGCCTAAGTGGCTAGTGATTTGTGTTCTAAATATTATCTTTGTGGTTGCCTAAGTGGCTGGTGATTTGTGTTTTAAATATTGTTATCTTTGTGGTTGCCTAAGTGGCTGGTGAATTGGATTTTAAATATTGTTATCTTTGTGGTTGCCTAAGTGGCTTGTGATTTATGTGATTATCTAATTGGATGGTGATATGTATATTTGAGCATCATTATCATTTCATGACATATCATATGCATCTTTGTGGACGCCTGTGTGGCTGGTTTAATTTTCCCCATTGGTATGGGTGACTTCTGTGTGGACGCCTGTGTGGCTGGTTATATCCGGATCATATATGTTTAGGAGCATGCATGACTTGCATACATTTTTATGTTATTTTATTTTGATCTAATTAGTTGCTATACGATTGCTACTTGATTTATTTAGATACATTCTATGACTTTGATACATCTTTAAGAACTATTAAAGAATCAATTTTTTTTAAAATCTTTTATTACGAAAAGATTTTATATTCATATTTTATGGTTGTTAATTTATTATTTGGTTTAATTTGTTGTGGGATGAAATGACCCCTTACACCAACATTTAGGTACTAATGATTTCAAAGAGTTGCATGAATGACGTTTGATTGGTGCACGCACGTGGGAAAATTTATATTTTACTTAAAAATAATATTTTGTATTACTAAATTTTTGCGGCACATTGTAAAGTTATTTACTCTTCATCATTAACTTTTAATAGAAATGCATACGTGATATTTCATTAGCTAGAAAAAATTGAATGTCATTAATTTCAATCAACATTGTTTCTTTTGAATTTCACTTAAAGAGAATTTATTTTATTTTGGACCATAAATGAATATTGATCTAATAATTGGAATATTAATTTTGCAAATGAATAAATAAATAATATTTTAGTAAATTACATTACGTTCTTTTAATGAGAAAAAAAAATTAATTAGTTGTTTCTAAAAGAAAATAAATATTTTTCAGTAATATTCGTATCAAAAATTTGGGGCGTTACAGTACTGAGCCCCTGACTTAATACCAATCGATTTCCAAATCGATTTCCTGAAGGTTTTTAGTGAAATTTTGAACTCTGGCTTGATTAAATCGATTGGGCAATCGATTGACAGGATAGCTGAGCCCCTGACTTAATGGCCAATCGATTTCCAAATCGATTTGGTCGAATATGGATGAGTCCCTGACTTAGGCCCAATCGATTGGGCAATCGATTTCGTAAATGATTTTCGAAAACTGAATACAAAATCAATTTGCTAATCGATTTTGTCCATTTGGCCAAGTCCCTGTTTACTATCCAATCGATTGGGAAATCGATTTCCCTGATCGTTTTTCCAAAAATTCATGAATTAACTCAAGTCATTCCTAATCAAATACACAACCTAACACTTAGCAAATCCTACGCGATTACCACGGCAATTGGGATCTCGATAACCATCACACTTACACCCAATAACCAACACATAACACTCAGCACTTTCAACGTAAATACCACAATAAATCAAAATTCAAATCACTCAATCATAAACTCAAATCAAATACGACTCGCGTGCCAAGCACCCTAATGCAATGCGTATATGCCAAAATGCATGGACTCGGAATTCCAAACCAAAACCCTCTTCGAAGGGCCGTAAATCATAATTGTACCGCCTATCGCAGGCCAAAGTACCAATTACCGAGGTGCCACCTATCACGGGTCAGCACGATTTACTAAAATGCGTAAATCATAAACGTACCACCTATCACGGGTTAGTACAGTTTACCGAGGTGTCACCTATCACGGGTCAACACGATTTTACTAAAAGAAAAAGCGTGAATCGTAAACGTACCGCCTATCACAGACCAGTACTGTTTACCGAGGTGCCACCTATCACGGGTCAGCACAATTCACTAAAAACGTAAATCGTAACTACCACCTATCACGGGTCAGTACAGTTTACCAAGGTGTCACCTATCACGGGTCAACACAATTTACCAAAAACGTAAATCGTAAACGTACCACCTATCACGGGTCAGTACAGTTTACCAAGGTGTCACCTATCACGGGTCAACACAATTTACCAAAATGAAATGCATGAGCATACACAGACTCCATTCACAACAATCGTTAAGCAAATGCAGATATTAAAAGATTTCCCCATTTTTAATACCCATTTAACTTAAACGACTTTCACAGCAAACATTAAGTAACCAAGACATTAAGAGATTCCCCATTCTTAACGCCCAGTTAACTTAAACGATTTTTAAAACAACATTAAATAAATAAGTCATTAAAAGATTCCCCATTCTTAATACCGATTTATCTTAATGATTTTCAAAACAAAACGTTAAGCAAACAGACATATTAAGGGATTCCCCATTCTTAATATACTTTTGACTTAAACGATTTCCACACAAAACATTCAGTAAACAAGACATTAAGAGATTCCCCATTCTTAATTCTCATTTACTGAAACAATTTTCAAAAAACAAACATTAAGTAACCGAGACATTAAGAGATTCCCCATTCTTAACGTCTAGTTAACTTAAACATTTTCCTCAAACGCACATTAAGTAAACCGAGGTATTAAAAGATTCCCCATTTTTAATACTCGTTTACTCTAATGGTTTTCAAATTCCACAGAAACAAACTCAAACATACTCTCGCATTCAAACTATAATTCACAACAGACACACCAATTAACAAACATCAAGTATGGACACGCCAAGTACGATGAACACACATCATCACAACATACCACTCAAACACATCAAATTTCATTTACTCATAATCATACACAATGACTTCAAATTCATTTACCACGAAACATTCATCAATATAAACGAAACCTAACTCTAAGGTTTTACCCATAACGCATTTGATTCGTTTTTCCCCAAATCGATACATTAAACCCTAACAAATTCCTTCCTACACAACCACAGATAAGTCCCTAATGCAACTAGAAGTTGGAAGGAGCCCTTACCTTAACGTTAGCTTCAACGTGGTTTTCCGGTACCGCGAGTAAAGCTGGTAAAATCTTTGCTCGCAACGTCGCCCCCAAATTGGTCCCCTAGCACCGTGGCGTGGTAGTGAGCAACTTTCCCTTCTAACTCTTCCGCGAAATGAAGCTTGGATCTAGAAGAAACGGAGGGGTTTGTGTTTGGATCTCAAATACCGTTTTTCTTCGTTTTCGAATCAAAAGAGGAAGAGTGGAGTTGCGAAATCCTTGTTCTAACTCTCACCCAACCTTGGGTTACTAGTTTTGAAGAAAAGAACGCGACGAAAATGAAAATGGGAGAAGGAGGGAAATCGGTTCACGGTTGATCAGAGGAAGAAGATGGAAAATTCCAATTTTCCTTCCTTTCTTTTTCTTTCCTTTGTTTTTCCTTTCTTTCTTTTTCCTTCTTTCCTTTATATACTCTTTCTTTTCCTTTTCCTTCCTTCTAGTTTTCTTTTCTTTTTCCCCCCAAACAAACATATATAAATATAATAAATATAACTTAACAAATATCTCAAAATATCTAGAGATATTTGTTAAATTACCGTTTCACCCGAAACGCATTAAATTCTCCGTAAAGGATTCGTCGCAGTTAAATTCAATTGATTTACCAACGAGAAATTTTAATTGGCATCAAAATATCTTTTTGATTATAAAACTCCAAAATATTATTAACTTTGGCTTAAAAGCCTCCGAGCCAAAATCCAAAATACACCAAAAATACATAAATGGTACTTTAAAATTATGGGTCTTACATTACTCCCCCCCTAAAATTAGTTTCGTCCTCGAAACTATGATTAGGTTTTTCTTTTTAGTTTGTCAATCCAGACTTGTACTCCTTTCCAGGCGTGTTTTCTGTAAGACCCATAATTTTAAAGTACACTTTATGCATTTTTATGTATTTTGGATTTTTGGCTCGGAGGCTTTTTAGCCAAAGTTAATAATATTTTGGAGTCTTTATGATCAAGAAAAATATATTTTGATGCCGTTTAGAATTACTCGTCGATAAATAAATTAAATTAAGTGCGATGAATCCTTTACGAAGAATTTTATGCGTTACGGGTGAAAATGGTAATTTTAATGAATATGAAGATATTTGTTAAGTTACAATTAAGATATATATATATACATATATGTATATATGTTTGTTTGGAGAGAATAGAAAGAAAGGAAATTAGAAGGAAGGAAAAGGAAAAGAAAAGGTTATATAAAGGAAAGAAGGAAAAAGGGAAGAAAGGAAAAACAAAGGAAAGAAAGAGAAAGGAAAGAAAACCAGAATTTTCCATCTTCCTCTCCCTCCCTGCGCGAGAACCCATTCTCCCTCCTTCCTCCATTTTCGTTTTTCTTTGCTTCCTTTCTTCAAGATTAGAAACCCAAGGTTGGGTGGGTGATAGAACAAGGATTTCTCAACTCCACTCTTCCTCTTTGATTCGAAAACGAAGAAAAAACGGTATTAGGGATTCAAACACAAACCTCCCCGTTTCACCTAGATCTAAACGTCGTTTCAAGAAGTGATAGAAGGGAAGGTTGCTCACCTCCGTGCTACGGTGCTAGTGGACCAATTTTGGAAGCGGCGTTGCGAGCGGAAAATTTACCGGATTTACTCACGGTGCCGTAATCGCACGTTAGAGCTAACGCGAAGGTAAGGGCTCCTTCCAAACTTTTAGTTTGCATCTAGGGCCTTATCTGTGGTTGTGTGGAAACGAATTTTGTTAGGATTGGAGTATTGTTTTGGGAAAAATGAATTTACCTCACGTATGTAAGATTTTGAATAAATGAAATTTATTATGTTGATGTGTGTTCATCGTATTTGGCGTGTGCATACTTGATGTTTGTTGATTGATGTGTTTTGGTGTGAATTATGGATTGAATGTGAGAATTTGTTTAAGTTTGTTTTGTGTGGAATTTGAAAACCATTAAGTTAAATGAGTATTAAGAATGGGGAATCTCTTAATGTCTTGTTTACTTAATGTGCGTTTGTTTTGAAAATTGTTTAAGTTAATTGGGCGTTAAGAATGGGGAATCTCTTAATGTCTTGGTTACTTAATATTTGTTTTGAAAATCGTTAAGTTAACTGGGCGTTAAGAATGGGGAATCTCTTAATGTCTTGGTTACTTAATATTTGTTTTGAAAATCGTTAAGTTAACTGGGCGTTAATAATGGGGAATCTCTTAATGTCTTGGTTACTTAATGTTTGTTTTTGAAAATCGTTTAAGTTAAATGAGAATTAAGAATGGGGAATCTCTTAATGTCTCGTTTACTTAATATTTGTTTTGAAAACCGTTTAAGTTAACTGGGCGTTAAGAATGGGGAATCTCTTAATGTCTTGGTTACTTAATATTTGTATTGAAAATCGTTAAGTTAACTGGGCGTTAAGAATGGGGAATCTCTTAATGTCTTGGTTACTTAATGTTTGTTTTTGAAAATCGTTTAAGTTAAATGAGAATTAAGAATGGGGAATCTCTTAATGTCACATTTACTTAATATTTGTTTTGAAAACCGTTTAAGTTAACTGGGCGTTATGAATGGGGAATCTCTTAATGTCTTGGTTACTTAATATTTGTATTGAAAATCGTTAAGTTAACTGGGGGTTAAGAATGGGGAATCTCTTAATGTCTTGGTTACTTAATGTTTCTTTTTGAAAATCGTTTAAGTTAAATGAGAATTAAGAATGGGGAATCTCTTAATGTCTCATTTACTTAATATTTGTTTTGAAAACCGTTTAAGTTAACTGGGCGTTAAGAATGGGGAATCTCTTAATGTCTTGGTTACTTAATATTTGTATTGAAAATCGTTAAGTTAACTGGGCATTAAGAATGGGGAATCTCTTAATGTCTTGGTTACTTAATGTTTGTTTTTGAAAATCGTTTAAGTTAAATGAGAATTAAGAATGGGGAATCTCTTAATGTCACATTTACTTAATATTTGTTTTGAAAACCGTTTAAGTTAACTGGGCGTTAAGAATGGGGAATCTCTTAATGTCTTGGTTACTTAATATTTGTTTGGAATGTCGTTTAAGTTAAATAAGTATTGAGAATGGGGAATCTCTTAATGACTTATTTACTTAATGTTGTTTTGAAAAATCGTTTAAGTTAACTGGGCATTAAGAATGGGGAATCTCTTAATGTCTTGGTTACTTAATGTTTGTTTTGAAAATTGTTTAAGTTAAATGAGAATTAAGAATGGGGAATCTCTTAATGTCTCGTTTACTTATGTGTGTTTTGGTAAATCGTGCTGACCCGCGATAGGTGGCACCTTGGTAAACGGTACGGGCCCGTGATAGGCAGTACGTTTACGATTTACGTTTGGTAAGTTGTGCAGACCCGTGATGGGTGGCACCTCGGTAAATAGTACGGACCCGTGATAGGTAGTACGTTTACGACTTACGTTTCTTGGTTAATTGTGTTTGTCCGTGAGAGACTGCACAGGTGTTTGTCCGTGAGAGACTACACCCTGTTAAATTGTGAAATGTTGGTTCATTTTGTCTGTGTAGTATCGTGTTATAAGTGTTAAGTGTATGTTTTGGAATTTGGTGATAACATGTTTGATTGCAATACCATTTCGAAACCCATGATGTTGTAGTAATTGTATTATAAGTGTTAAGTGTTATGTTTTGGAATTTGGTGATAGCATGTTCGATTGCAATACTATTTCGAAACTCATGATGTTGTAGCGATTGCGTTATCATTGCTAAGTGTTAAGATGTGGAATTGTGTATGAATGATATTGAATTAGTTTAAGTATTTTTGGAAGAATAAGCAGGGAAATCGATTTCCCAATCGATTGGATGAGTTGCAGGAAGTTCACTATTTTAACCTAATCGATTTGCCAATCGATTGTATAAAAATGTCTTTCAAAATCTTTTAAGAAATCGATTTGGAAATCGATTGGCAGAGAGGCAGGAACTCAGCAAAACTGCCAAAATCGATTTGGCAACACAGGGACTCAACAAAACTGACAAAATCGACTTAGAAATCGATTTGGTCATGCAGAAACTCAGCAGAACTGACCAAATCGATTGGCTCAGCAGAAGTCCTTATTTTGATTTAGATAATCGATTATTCAATTGATTTATCAATGCTTTGGTCAGTTATGTATTACTTGATGATTTGAGAACTTCATTTTGATTTCATTTTTAATTGGCAAGCATTATATGAACTTTTAGCATACGGAAAATCCTTTTAAGGTGCATGCTTAGTTGAAAGGTTATTTTGTGCATTTAAAACTTAAATGTTATGTGTTATCTGTTATTTTCGGTTGGTGACCCTTTACAATTATTGTGGAAATCTGGGCTTTGCCCTCAGATGAGAGTCAGGACAATCCTACCGGTTCGTACCCTACGGACGGGAATGGAGATGCGAACGCTTGACTGCAGCTACGTTAGGAGGATCTCACGGGGCGCGTGGAGATCACTCAGGGTGTTTAGTTGTTTTGTAAAATGATCAGACTAGGTTGACACAGAGGGAACATATGTCTTTCTTTTGGGTTGCGTTTATTTTTAAACTGGAAGATTGTACTACTTTTGTTATGTAACTATTTTGAATTCATGGATTCAGAACTTTTCCGCTGCTTGAAAATTATAATGACTTAATTACTTATCCAAAGGTGTTACCTCATTTATTTCTCTGCTTTACTTTAATTTCTTTAAAAAAAAAAAAATACACCCTCGCTTAGAAAAAATGGGGTTTTACATTTTCTGGAGACACTTGTTTTGTTTTATAAATTGTTTATCTAAGTGAGTCTTAGCACCCTAAACCCTAAACCATTCACCTTTCACCATTCACCTTTCACATTCATATAATAAAATAGAGTTATCAAATAAAGTAATACACACACGTGTGTATATATATATATAAATATATATAAACCATGTGTGTAGATATATATATCACGTGTGTATATCACGTGATATACATATATATATATACCATGTGGTAGATATATACACACATGATATATATATATATATATATATATATATATATATTATATATATATATATATATATATATATATATATATATATGTTATTATTATCTTCGTTTGTATTTGTAATTTATAACGAAGATAATAATAACATATACTACAATAGAGTTATTAAATAAAGTAATAATTAATTTTTATTTAACAATTCTATTTTATTATATATATTTTTTTTTTATGAAGTACAACTATAAAACGAATATAATAATAACATATAATAAAATAGAGTTGCCAAAATAAAGATATAATTAATATTTTATTTGATAATTCTATTTTCTTTAATTTTATTATTATCTTCGTTTTATAATTGTATTATTTCTTCCACTTGCTAACCCACAAAAGCCGCAAAAGTAACGTAAATAACCAAGGAAAAGATAAAATACCTCAAGCCATCTAGGAAAGCCAAAAGCAGCTCTTGGTATATAATCCGGTGCTTCTCCATCATTCTTGACAAAAGACTGGCCTTCACAAGTGATCTTCTATACAAACTTATCCTTTGTACGACATTGCATTCTGATTTTCTCATTTGATGTCATATAATGAATGAAAAATTTAAACAGACCTGGATTCAAATGGCAGCATTAGATATTATAATATTATCAAACAAATATCAAGTATTCAAGGATATGAAAGCAAACCTTGTTGCCAATTGCACGTCCAAAACCACATGGGACTGCTTTAGCATCAATGTCCCCAACATGTTTTCTAAGATTCTTTCTTACCCTAATTGAGGAATGTCAACTCATAATATAAGCATAGAAACACTATCAAAGATAGAAATCCAGAGTACATTATAGGGAGAAAGAACTGCAAAGCCTTTACATAAAGAAGTGGGAAGTCTATCAAAGAGATATAAATGGTTTACACTCACTTACCAAAGAGATATAAGCAAGCGAGCAAGCTGCCTAGAACCCATACGCTCAAAAGATTTTCCGTCTTCCAAGGCCTTTCCTATTGTATCCACCCACCACTGCCCCATTGCACTTCCTTCTAGACCAACCTACAATCGTTATATAGACAGTAAATGCATGGATAGACTATACACATTACACAAAATTGTTCTTTGTATATACATGAGTTTCTTTTCTGATAATCAAATACAAGTGATTTTGACTTTCTCTTTTTTTAGAAAATAAAATGACTACAACTGCAACCACTAAGAAGCATCATTATTTTACGGTGGCAGTATACAGTACTATCTTTAATGAGAGTGTTAAACAAAATTCATAAACCAAATTCCTTTTTTTTATTTCAACTTTGACAAAACTGTTTTCCCACCGTCTAAATATGCAAACTTAATATGGTAACCTATAAGGACAATGGAAAATATGCAGCTTTCTAAACTTTACATCATCTTAAAATAGCCAGTATAAATATTTTAAACTGGGTGACAGCATGAGAGGTCCTTAAACTTTTCAAAACCTGCCAACATACTATTTTGTCCACCAACTGAACAAAATCATTCTTCGCATGATGTGGATGTGTTCATAAGTATACATGGCCTTTTTTCATTTATCTAAATAAATTTAAAATTAAAAAATCAAATAATTTATTCCTTTTTAATTTAATTTCTATTTCTATTGTTGATAAGACAAGCTGAAGATACATAGGATTTTCCCTATTTTCCTAAAACTATATATATGCATCAAAGATCAACTTGCCTTAGACTCGTGTGCCTCTTGCTAAACTTCCACTCCACATATTCTGTTTGACACGTGCCTCTTGCTAAACTTGCACTCCAAATACTCTGTTTCACTTCTACTTAGACCAAAACTATGTGGTTCCAATGTTTGTTTGCACTAAAATACTTCATAGACTTCACTCTCGGCTAAAACCCTAGTTTGACTATCTGCTTAAACTCCACTCTGCAAATTATGGGTGGGGCCAGATGTTCTTTTGGTAAGGACCAACCCATAATCATATCATGTCCGTATATTCTGATCTAATAGTGGTTCTTTCAAAATGGAACAAAGTCTAGGGGTCTATACATTTTTTCTTTTAAGTACAAGTTTAAACTATGTTTCCAACACAAAATCATCCAACAATTTATAATGTAGTTTTACATATAAAGTAAATAAGGCTTCACACAAAACTTAATTTAATGTTCAAATGCATAATTAAGCATGTGAATAAAGTCTTACAATTTCTTTTGCAGCAGACATTGCAAGAAAACCAGCACCCATCTCCACCTCTTGCAAACCGACCACAACAATGCCAACGTCTGATACAACAGACCCCAACCATGACAAAATTGAATCTTGGAAAGCTCTTCCTTGACCAACATTCCATGTGCCAATCAAAATTCTGATATTGTGTCTTCTTGTATAAGTTCCTTTGAGGCCAGCTCTGTTCTTATTATGTTGTCAACAGGGCCTGGGGATGCAATATTCCATTCGCGTATGCCGCCATGAGTTGCAAAGCTATACACAGAACCGTTACCAACAACCAATTTAAGCACAAGACTATTATGAGCAACCCATCCTGCAATTATATTGCCTTCTAAGTCCAGTACTTGGATAATACCACTCACATAGCATACATACACCCGTGTTCCAAAATTGCAGAAGCATTGAACGACACAAGGGTGGCGATTAAAATCCTGCAAACGGGTTCCACTGCCATCCCACTGCACAAGTAAGCCATTTGTACATCCACTCCAAATCATCCCATCACTTGTTTGCCCAAGGGCTTCTGTTGTTTTAGTATATTCAACAAATGCCCCAGCTACCTTGGTTGCAACTCGACGGACACCATCCGCAGCTCCCATTATTGCATTACGTGACCTCTGCAGAAAATTCGAACTTTGGGACTCGTCTTTTGTTGAGTTGGAAACGAACTTTACCTTCATTTCGTCTTCCAATGCTTGATCCTGCTGACCGAAGACATGTCAACTCGATTTTCTGGCTGACCGTCGATGTTAAATACTTTCCAAAGATCCTTTGAACGGGGATCCCTTTAAAAGGATGGATTACAAGTTATTAATATATAAGTTGGAGTAGAAGGAAACACAAAGACTAAACTAAACTAGTAGCAGGAAAGTCCTTAAATTTTCATCACATATGATCTTTCGAATGGTCAAATAGCTTGTTACTATTGCAGTACTCAATGATAATTGAAGCAATCAATGAGACTTCTTGAACCCCATCCTACATAATCCTTTTTCTTATCTCCAACTTTTCCTTTTATTGAATTTAGCTTTTCATGCACTTCTTCTTTCCACTCACCGATTTAACTCCTGATGTGTCATTGAGGTCTTCATAATCAGAAGGTTGAAAGTCACTTACATATCAAACTTCTTTTTTTTTTGACAGAATTCACTAATCAAATTGAGATAACATAACATACAAAGCAAGATAAAAAATCAAACTTTACACTATTAGTCCCTCTATGACACATAGAGAAATCAATCACAAACCAAATCAACTAAAATAACATACAAAAATATAAAATAAAAAAACCATTTTCATAAAAAATCAAACTTTACACTATTGGTCCCTATATGAATCATAACATAAAAATGAATCACATAACAAAATCAAGTAAAATACCATATATAAAAAACCCACTTTCATAAAAAATAAAAAATTTACCCAATTAGTAAGTCCCAACAAAATAAAATGAAGAGGACATTCAGAAAAAAGCTTACATTTTTGGGCATTGAAGAACATAAGAGCCTTATGAAGCGCAAGTGTATAATTATCAGGAGGAGGATGTTTATGATGATGACGAGGAACAGTTTTAACAATAAGAGTAACAAAACCAGCAACAAAAGCAGCAAAAACAATTGTTCCAACAGTCCAAACGAAGATCTTGCGGCTAACAATGATTCAACCCAGATCTACATACTTCTTCTTCTGATCAGTGGGATCCAGTAACCAACTCTGTCGAGTTTCATCCAACGGACGTCACAAAGCTGCTCTGTCAAGTTCCTGAATATTCCGGCTCCGAACTTCGTCGGTGGCTGACTCTGTGGCGTTGATCTCTAACGGACCACCCCATGGATCCCTACATTACATACTATTGAAGATTATGACACATAAACAAGATTGAAGTGAAGAGATGAGATGTGAGAAGAGTTCATTATTGATTGTGAATAAATGTGTTTCTCTTTCTCTCTCTACACTGTTTTATTTCTCTCTCTAGAAGTGGTGTGAGTTTGAACTGCAAATGAGCTAAGCTAATGAGTCCATTGAGCTAAGCTAATTATTTAAAGTCATTTACCATCACAAGAATTAAAAGACATTTAACATATAACACCATTTTCTCAAGCATTTTAGGCATAATTAGGATATGCAGGTTCATATAATGTATAGATTATAGAGTGTTCGAAAACATAACTCGGGCCAGATCACATTTTTAAAAAAACATATAAGATTGACAATTGTCATGGCAGTATCAACTGCATAAATACTTAGAGACCAACAAAAGTAAAAGAAATGTATTTGAATGCCGCATAAGTATAGATAAACGTTGAAGCAGCTTACCAAAACACCAATTACTCATTCTTCAAAAAGGTATTGTCTTTATTCACGCATTTCGGATGATAAGCTTTAAGGCAATCCCTTTAAGCACCACAAATCAATTAACCATAAAAAGAAGGGTCACTTTTGCAAATTTGTGTGACGAGGAAGATGTCTCAGTTGCCAAAGCACATTACTTTAGTCAAAGAAAGGGGGAAGTGATGGAAAAGAACCCAACTTCTATATCCAGTAACGCTGAATTCCATTGAACTATGTACAGCAAGTTACATTTTGCTGGAAAAAACACAAAAATAACTCCAAATAATTGCAATTAATTTCAACAACCACATACAACAGGAAAATGTTATGTTCTTATTCTTAAATAACGAAGACAAACATAAATTTACCCAAGTAGTCAAAAACATATTATTAGCAACAATATAACTCAGAAACATATTCATTCCATAGTATCTGCATAAGATCAACAATTATGACTATTCATGACATAGGATTTTGGGTTTTAGTTTTAGGGTTTCGAGTTTAGGGTTTCTGATTTAGGTTTAAGGTTTTCTGGTTTTGGGTTTCAAGTTTAGAGTTTCGGGTTTAGGATTTCGGATTTAAGGTTTCATGTTTAGGGTTTGAGGTAAAGGTTTTGAGTTTAGGGTTTCATGTTTTGGGTTTTGGGTTTCGTGTAAAGGATTTCAGGTTAAGTCTTCCAGGATTAGGGATTTAGGTTTAGGATTTTGGGATTCAAGTTTAGGGTTTCGGGTTTAGAGTTTTGGGTTTCAGATTTCGGATTTTGGGTTTTTGGTTCTAGGTATAGGGTTACTATACCTACCCTATACCTAGAACCAAAAACCCAAAATCCGAAATCTTAAACCCGAAACTTTAATCATGAAACCCTAAACCCAAATATAGAAACCCTATACCAAGAACCAAAATCTTAAATGCTAAACCTGAAACCCTATTCCCAAAAGCCTAATCACAAAACCCTAAATTCAAAATCGTAAACCCTAAACCCTAAACCCTAAAATCTAAACCCGAAACCCTAAACCTAAAACCGTAATCCCGAAATCCTAAATCTGAAACTCTAAACCCAAAACCCTAATCCCAAAACCCTAAATCCGAAACCCTAAACCCAAAACGCTTAACCTGAAACCCTAAACCCGAAACTTGAAATTGTAATGATGCAACCCTAACCCTAAACCCAAAACTAGTAACCCCTATACCTAGAACCAAAAACCCAAAAATCCGAATCTGAAACCCAAAACTCTAAACCCGAAACCCTAAACTTGAATCCCAAAATCCTAAACCTGAAACCCTAAACCTAAAACCCTAATCCTGGAAGACTTAACCCGAAACCCTTAACACGAAACCCAAAACCCAAACATGAAACCCTAAACTCAAAACCCTTACCTCAAACCCTAAACATGAAACCTTAAATCCGAAATCCTAAACCCGGAACTCTAAACTTGAAACCCAAAACCAGAAAACCTTAAACCTAAATCAGAAACCCTAAACTCGAAACCCTAAAACTAAAACCCAAAATCCTATGTCATGGATAGTCATAATTTTTGATCTTATGCAGATACTATGGAATGAATATGTTTCTGAGTTATATTGTTGAAAATGCTGTTGGACTTTAGTCCTCTTAATCCTAGTTTTGACATAATTAACAAACATACAATGTTCATACATCATATGATAAATCTAACATTTCAATTGAGCAAGATTTCAGGAACAACAATCCAATCCTACACACTTGAAACATATTGCTTGGAACACAAGAAATCAACAAAAGTTGAATTTTGATTGAGTAAATCGATTGGGAAATCGATTTCATAACAAGGGTGTAAGGAAACATAACTGTTTTGTGATTAGGGTTTTGGGTTTAGAGTTTCAGATTTAGGATTTCGGGATTACGGTTTCAGGTTTAGGGTTTCGGGTTTAGATTTTAAGGTTTAGGGTTTACGGTTTTGAATTTAGGGTTTTGTGATTAGGCTTTTGGGAATAGGGTTTCAGGTTTAGCATTTAAGATTTCGGGTTTAGAGTCTCGAGTGTAAGGTTTACGGTTTTTGGTTCTTGGTATAGGGTTTCTAGATTTGGGTTTAGGGTTTCATGATTAAAGTTTCGGGTTTATGGTTTCGGGTTTAGGGTTTAGGGTTTCAGGTTAAGCGTTTTGGGTTTAGAGTTTACGATTTCGGATTTAGGGATTTGGGATTACGGTTTCAGGTTTAGCATTTAGGATTTCAGTTTGGTGTTTCGGGTGTAGGGTTTAGGGTTTTGAGATTAGATTTTTGGGTTTGGGGTTTCGGGTTAAGTGTTTTGGGATTATGGTTTTAGGTTTAGAGTTTCTGGTTTATGGTTTTTGGGATTAAGGGTTTCGGGTTTAGGGTTTGAGGTTTGGGGTTTAGGTTTTCGCGTTTCGGATTTTGGGTTCTAGGTATAGGGTTTCTAGTTTTGGGTTTAAGGTTTCATGAATAGAGTTTCAGGTTCAGGGTTTCAGGTTTCAGGTTAGGCGTTTGGGGTTTAGGGTTTCAAATTTAGGATTTCAGGTTAGGGTTTCGAATATAGATTTTTGGGTTTAGGATTTCAGGTTTAAGTTTCGAGTTTAGTGTTTCTGGATTTAGGTTTAAGGTTTCAGTTTTAGGGTTTTGGGATTAAGGTTTCCGATTTATGGTTTCGTGTTTAGGGTTTTGGGAATTGGGTTTCAGTTTTAGCATTTAGGATTTCGGGTTTAAGGTTTCGAGTTTAGATTTTTGGGTTTAGGGTTCCAGATTTAGGGTTTAGGTTACAGGTTTAGCATTTAGGATTTCGGGTTTAGGGTTTCGAGTTTAGATTTTTGGGTTTAGGATTTCGGGTTTATGTTTCGAGTTTAGTGTATCGAGTTAAGGGTTTCGGGTTTACGATTTTGGTTTTCGAATTTAGGGTTTCCGGTTTAGGGGTTAGGGTTGAGGGTTTAGGATTTTGTTTTTAGGGTTTTGGGTTTAATGTTTCGAGTTTAGGGTTTCTGGATTTGGGTTTAAGGTTTCAAGTTTAGGTTTCAGGATTAAGGTTTCTGATTTAGGGTTTCGAGTTTAGGGTTTCATGTTTTGGGTTTCTGTTTACGGTTTCTAGTTAAGGGTTTCAGGATTCAAGTTTACTGTTTCGAGTTTAGGGTTTCCAGTTTAGAGATTTCTGGTTAAGAGTTTTGGGTTTGGGTTAAAGGGTTTTAGGTTTCGGGTTTAGGTTTTTTGTTTTAGGTATAGGATTTGTAGTTTAGGGTTTAGGGTTTCAGGATAAGGGGTTTCAGGATTAGGGGTTTAGGATTTAGAATTTTTGTTTTGGGTTTCAGTTTTAGGGTTTCGGGTTTGGATTTCTGGTTTAGGATTTTAGGTTTAGGGTTTCGAGTTTAGGGTTTCTGGATTTATGTTTAAAGTTTCTGGTTTAGGGTTTCGAGTTTTGAGTTGAGGGTTTGGGGTTTAGGGTTTCACAATTGAGGTTTCAAGTTTAGGAATTCGAGTTAAAGGTTTCACGATTAAGGTTTCAAGTTTAGGGTTTCGAGTTAATGGTTTAGTGTTTATGTTTTCATGTTTTGGGTTTTGTGTTTAGGGTTTAGGTTTCGGGTTAAGTGTTTCAAGATTAAGGGTTTTAGGTGTAGGGTTTCTGTCTTAGGGTTTCGAGATTCAAGTTTAGGGTTTGGGGTTTACAGTTTTGGGTATTAGAGTTTAGGGTTTAGGGTTTACGATTTACGGTTAGTGTTAGGGTTTACGGTTTACAGTTTAGGGTTTGATTTGGCGTTTAGGAGGTTTAGAGTTTTAGGTGTAGGGTTTAAGGTTTAGGGTTTCGGGACTCCAAGTTTAGGGTCTGGAGTTAGAGTTTTGGGGATTTAGAGTGTTGGGTTTAGGATTTACGGTTTAGGGTTTAGGATTTAGGGTTTATGAAGTATAGGGTTTTGAGTTTAGGGTTTTCAGGTTAAGCGTTCGGGTTCAGGGTTTAGGGTTTTGGATTTAGGGTTCTGGGATTAGGTTTTTCAGGTTTAGCAATTTGGGATTTCGGGTTTATGGTTTCGTGTTTAGATTTTTTGATTTAAGGTTTCTGGTTAGGGTTAAGTGATTTGGGATTTAGGATTTTTGGTTTCGGGTATAGGTTTTCTTGTTTCGGATTTTGGGTTTAGGGTTGGGTTTAGGGTTTCGAGTTTCTTGATTTAGGTTTAAAGTTTGTTTTGGGTTAAGTTTTGGGTTTCAAGTTTTGGTTTTAGGGTTTAGGGTTTCATGATTAGGGATTCGGGTTTAAATTTTCGGTTTCAAGTTTTGGGGTATCAGGTTTAGTGTTTCGGGTTTGGGATTTCTAGTTTAGGATTTGGGGTTTAGGGTTTTGGTTTAGGGTTTCTGGATTAAGGTTTAAGGTTTCTTGTTTAGGGTTTCGAGTTTCGGATTTCAACATTTAAGTTTTAGTTTTAGGGTTTCGAGTTAAGGTTTCGTGGTTAGGCTTTCAGGTTAAGTGTTTCAGGATTACGGTTTGGGTTTAGGGTTTCAGGTTTAGAGTCTCGCGATTCAAGTTAGGGTTCGGGTTTAGGATTTCGGATTTAGAGTTTTGGGTTCGGGTTTAGAGTTTTGGGTTTCGGGTTTAGGGTTTGAGGTTTGGGGTTTAAGTTTTTGGCGTTTAAGTTTTGGGTATTGGTTTTTGGTTCTAGGTATAGGGTTTCTAGTTTTGGGTTAGGGTTTATGGTTTCATGATTAGAGTTTTAGGTTTAGGGTTTCAGGTTTCAAGTTAAGCGTTTCGGGTTAGGGTTTAGGGTATCGGATTTAGGGTTTTGGAATCCAAGGTTTCAGGTTTAGCATTTAGCATTTCAGGTATAGGGTTTCGAGTTTAGATTTTTGGGTTTAGGATTTCGAGTTTAAGTTCTGATTTTAGTGTTTCAGGTTTAGGGTTCAAGATAAGTGGTTCAGGTTAAGGGTTTCGTATTTCGGTTTTACGGTTTTGGGTTCGGTTTAGGAGTTTGCTTTTCGGGTTTATGGTTTCAAGTTTAGGGTTTATGGTTTAGGATTTTGGGTTTAGGGCTTTGGGCTTCGAGTTTAGGGTTACTGTATTTAGATTTTAAGGTTTCAGGTTTAGGGTTCGGGATAAGATTTCTAATTTAGGGTTTCGAGTTTAGAGTTTCATGTTATGGGTGTTCGTGTTTTAGGTTTTTGGGATTAGGATTTCAAGTTTAGCATTTAGGATTTCGAGGATTTCGGGGTTTAGGGTTCGAGTTTAGATTTTTGGGTTTAGGGTTTCGAGTTTAGATTTTTGGGTTTAGGGTTTCGAGTTTAGATTTTTGGGTTATGGTTTAGGGGTTTAGGATTTTGGGATTTAGGGTTTTGGGTTAAGCGTTTCGGGCTTTGGGTTTCAGGTTTGGCATTTAGGATTTTTCAGGTTAAGGATTTTGAATTTAGATTTTTGGGTTTAGGATTCGGGTTTAAGTTCGAGTTTAATGTTAGGGTTTCCAAGATTAGGGTTTCAGATTTAAGCGTCCGGATTCGGTTTTAAAGTTCGGGTTTAGGATTTTGGTTTTCGGGTTTAGGGTTAGGTTTGGGGTTTAGGATTTCGATTTAGGGGTTCTGGATTAGGTTAAAGGTTTTAGGTTAAGGGTTTCAAGATAAGGTTTCTGATTTAGGGTTTCAAGTATATGGTTTTTTCATGTTAGGGTTTCGAGTTCGGTTTAGGATTTAGGGTTCTGGGTTTTGGGTTTTTTTGTTCTAGGTATATGGGTTCTATGTTTGGGTTAGGTTTCAGGATAGGATTTCAGGATTTAGGGTTTCAGGTTAGCGGTTTTTAGATTTCGGGTTTAGGGTTTAGGATTTTAGAATTTTAGTTTAGGATTTCAGGTTTAAGATTTCTGGTTTAGGATTTTGGTTTAGGGTTCGAGTATAGCGTTTCTGAATTTAGGTTTAAAGTTTCTGGTTTCGGTTTAGGGTTTCGGGTTTCGATATTAGGGTTCAGGTTAAGGATTTTGGGTTTCGAGTTAAAGGGTATTAGGTTTAGGGTTTTGGGTTTGAGTGCGACTTTAGGTTTAAGGGTATTAGGTTTAAGATTTTGGGTTTACTGGTTTGCGTTTAGGGTTTCGAGTTTTTTGGATTTAGGGTTTAGGGTTTGCATTATGGTATCAATTTTAGGGTTTCGAGTTCAATAGGTTCGTGTTAGGGTTTCAGGATTACGGTTTTTAGTTAGGTTTAGGTTTAGGGTTCGGGTTTACAGTTTTTGGTAATCTTCGGGTTTAAGTGTTTTGGGTTTCGGGTTTAGGGTTTGAGGTTTGGGTTTAGATTTTCGCGTTTCAGATTTTGGTGTTTTGGTTCTAGGTATATGGTTTTCTAGTTTGTGGGTTTAGGGTTTAGGGATTCATGAATGTAGAGTTTCAGGTTCAGGGTTCAGGTTTCAGGTTAACTGTTTCGGGTTTAGGGTTTAGTGTTGTCAAATTTTAGGGCTTCGGGTTTAGGGTTAGAGTTTAGATTTTTGGGTTTAGGATTTCGAGTTAATATTCGAGTTTAGTTGTTTCGGGTTTAGGGTTTCATGGTTTCCGGGGTTAGGGTTCCAATATTAGGGTTTCATGTTAAGGGTTTCGGATTTTGGTTTTAGGGTTTCGCGTTTAGGATTTTTGGTTTTCGGGTTTTAGGGTTTCAGGTTTAGGGTTTTAGGTTTAGGATTTTGGGTTTAGGGTTTAGGGTTTAGGATTTTGGTTAGAGGGTTTCAG